>RJWJ010008238.1:0-54206 GCA_004363605.1 Indri indri | reverse complement strand
AGGTATTGCAATGGTGCAGAAAGGGAAGATAGGGGCCAGGACCAAGTGAGGGTAGTGAGGATAATGAGAAATGATCAAGTTCTGTGTCAGTGAAAGGTAGAGCCAAATAACTTACTGAGAGACCAAAGGTGAGATGTGCAAAAGAAGAAAGAAGTCAAGGATAGTACCAAGGGTTTTTGCTGTGCAGCTGAAAGAGGGGCGGTGCCATTGACTGAGTTGAGGAAGACACAGGAGGACTATGACAGAGAGAATGAGTTACTGAAGTTGGGTAGAGGTCATGAAGAAAGGAAGTCAAGTAACTTGGAGGGCAAGATATGGGAAGGAATCTACAGGAATGTTGAATTGTGATATGTCTTGCACAGTTTCTGGCACATTGTAGGCACTATATAAATATTTGTTGAATAAATGAATAAAGGTTATTTAGTATATAGCAATTTGTCTTAAAAATACTTCTACCTCCTCAACTCCCAAACATTCATTTATTCCTTCCTCACCACACTACAATCTGAATCTGGCTTCTGCCCCTCCACACTTATTATTTTTTCTCAAATATTATACATTTATTCACTAATCCATTAAACATATATATGTTTTTTCAAGATCATCAAGCAATTTCTACTTCAATAAAATAGTCTCTTCTCAGCCTTCATCCCAATTTATTGCAGGCTGGCCTCCTCCATGAAACTTCTATGACCCGTCTCTCTCCATTGCTCTCTTCCTCCCTTAGTTTTGGTCAAGGGCTCCTCTTCCACTGCCCTACCTCCACCCCTACCAAGAGTTAATGCACCTACAGTTTCTGTCCTTCTTTTCACTTTATACTCTTCCTCCATATAACTCTTCTTGGGTAACTCCTGCCCTCCCCCTATATTTTGATAACTCAAAAATCAAAATCTCAAGGTGATTGAAGATGGCAGATGAGAAAAACAACCAACCAGAGCGTCTCTGCAAAAAAGACAGATTTTAAAAGAAAATGAAAAAAAAATAAACTAGCAGACAAACAGATCATACGAGGGTCGGAAGGAAGGGTGCCTGAAACTACGGGAGACACCATGGGAAGACGTTGCGGAGGAGAAGTTGAAGGAGAAAGGCCCCCAAGAGGTTTGAAGATCAGTGACAAGGGTAGGTGGAGCAGTTAACTTTCCCCTCCCTTGCATCTTGGACTGCTGGTGGGCTACTGAGCAGTCGGAGAGACCCGCCATCACCAGCCCAGAGATGGCTGCCGCCAGTGAGCCTCTTGAGGACAGGGCACGAGACTCCCAGCTGCCACAGGGCACCTCCCAGCCTGCAGACCTGAGCAGATCAGCAGGCGCCATATTGCTTCATTCTCTCCTTCCCCATCCCTACCTATGGGTGACCAGAGAGACAATTTAGTCATCACATGGAGGCATCTCCAAGGAACAGGACCTTTCCTTTTGGGGCCCTACAGCAGACTGAGGGGTACTCAGACTGTGAGCTACCTACCCACCAGCCCTCCCAGGTGCTGCTAGCCTGGTGACTCCAGGAGAATGGGGCACATCCCGAGGTGGAGTGACATTGATCCAGCTTGGGCACCCCATGGGTGACTTGAGACCAGTACCCCTTCCCCTGGCAGGGGCAGGGATTGATCTCCAGGGGACAGACCTGCAGACCAGACCCCGTACACCCAGGTCTCAATCACATTGCCCTGAGGCACAGAAGGGATATTTGTGAATGAGCCTACAGAGGTGTGTGTGCCTTCAAGGGCAGATCCGTGTGCTTGAGGGGCAATCCTCCTCCCATGGGAAGGCTATGTGCCCAGCCCAGGCTGTGATCCTAGGCAGGGAAGCTCCCGGCCTGCATCACAGCCAGGTGAGATCCACTGGCTTGAGGTCCTACCTGCTGGCAGAGGCCCAGGAGAAACTGTGGAATAGGGCAGGGTGGAAAGAAGTGAGGCCTGCTCCAGACTCCAGGTCTCAGACAACCCCACTCCTACATACAGACTTTTCAGCTGAGCGAGGCCATTTCAGCCCCTCCTTGGCAGCTTTGCCCAGAAGCGAAGAACAAGGACACACCTGGAAGTCCCAGGGCCCCACCCACCACCGGAGGCACAAGAGTGCCTCTCCAGAGAAACAAGAGCTGGTTGCAGGACCCAAAAACAACACTGCAACCTGCTTCTCCCAGCAAGCACCACCTATGACAGGGAGTCCATTCTGCACACCTTTTTACTGCATCTACTGACTCATCATAAAGGGTGTGGTCGAATCTCACCCACAAACACCAACTACTGGCTCAGAGAATAAACAGGGCGTGTCATTATCCAAACGAAAATCTAAAGGCAAGAAGCAACAACTGATCCAGATGGGAAGGAACCAGTGAAAGAACTCTGGAAGCATGAAGAATCAAATGGAAAGCACACCCCCAAAGAGGAACACCAGCTCTCTAGCAATGGGCATTAACCAAATTCAGAACACTAAAATGACAGAAGAATAATTTTAAACATGGATTGTAAGAAAACTCAATGATATGCAAGAAAAAATGGATAGCCAACACAAAGAAACCACAAAAAAAATCCAGCACTTCGAAGAAAAATTCACTAAAGAAATTGAAATATTAAGGAAAAATCAAACTGAACCCCTGAAAATGAAGAATTTATTCAAGGAACTACAAAACACAGTGGAAATCCTCAAGAACAGGGTAGATCAAACAGAAGAAAGAATCTCAGGGATTGAAGATAACACCTTCAAATTAAATAAGTCAGTCACAGATCGAGCAGAAAATTAAGAGAAAAGAAATAAGCCTACGAGAAATGTGGGATTATGTGAAGAAGCCTAATGTGAAAGTTATGAACATCCCTGAGGGTGAAGAAGAAAACATGCAAGGGTTGGATAAGCTATTTGAAGATATAATAGAGGAAAATATCCCAGGCCTTACTAAAAATCTAGATATCCAGATACAAGAAGCTCAAAGGACCCCTGGGAGATTCAATGCAAATGGGAAGACACCACAACATGAAGTCATCAGACTGACCAAAATATCCACTAAAGAGGCCCTTCTAGGAGCTGGAAGGTGAAAGAAACATGTAACATACAAAGGAAAACCCATTCAAATAACCCCAGACTTCTCAACTGAAATCTTACAAGCAGAAAGAGACTGGGGCCCCATTCACACTCTTCTGAAACAGAATAATGCCCAGCCTAGAATCTTGTACCCTGCAAAACTAAGTTTTTTATATGAAGGAGAAATAAAGACATTCTCAGATAAGCAAAGACAGAGGGAATTCACCAAGTCAAGACCAGCCCTCCAAGAAGTACTTAAAACAGAGTTACACATTGATCAGCACAAGAAACACTCATGAATGTAAAACCACTCAAAAGTTAAAGATCAAAGGCCAGATACCACAATGGGTCAAGAGAGAAAACAAGACAACAAAGTTCAACCCAATTAGGTGAACAGAGATTTGCCCCACCTATCAGTTCTCTCAATAAATATGAATGGCTTGAACTCCCCACCCGAGACATAGGCTGGCCAAATGAATAAAAAGATACAAGCCAAGTATCTGCTGTCTTCAGGAAACACATCTAACCTTCAAGGATGCATTTAAACTCAAGGTAAAGGGGTGGAAATCAATATTTCAAGCAAATGGAAGCCAGAAGAAGGCTGGCATGGTGGTTTTGATTTCAGATAACATAGTTTTTAAATCAGCAAAAGTAATGAAAGGCAAAGACAGTCAGTGTATAATGGTGAAGGGTAAAGTTCAACAAGAAGACATAACAATTCTAAATATGTATGCACCCAACTTAGGTGCATCAAGATTCATAAAGCAAACTCTACTTGATCTAAAAAAATTGATAAACAGCAACACCCCACTGACAGCACAGGACAGATCCTCCAAACAGAAAATTAACAAAAAAAATAATGGACTTAAACAGAACCCTAGAACAAATGGGCCTGACTGACATTTAAAGGACATTCTACCCAAAGACCACTGAATATACATTCTTCTTATCAGCTCATGGGACCTTCTCTAAGATTGACCCTATTCTAGGACACAAAGCATGTCTTAAATATAAAAAAATAGAAATTATACCATGCAGCTTCTCAGATCACAGTGGAATAAAAGTAGAAATCAACCCTAATAGAAACAATCATTTCTACACAAAGTAATGAAAACTAAACAACCTCCTGCTGAATGATAACTTCATAAATGAGGAAATCAAGATGCAAATCAAAAGATTCTTTGAACTAAATGACAAAGGAGACACAAGTTACCAAAATCTGTGGGACACAGCCAAAGCAGTCCTGAGAGGAAAGTTTATTTCCATAAATGCCTATATCCAAAAGACAGAAAGGTCACTAATAGACAACCTAATGAATTGACTCAAAGAGCTGGAAAAAGAAGAACAAATGGACACCAAACCCAGCAGAAGAATTGAAATTAAGAAGATCAAATCAGAACTAAGTGCAATTGGCAACAAGAAAACTATACAGAAGATTAATAAAACAAAAAGCTGGTTCTTTGAAAAAATAAACTAAATTGACTCACCTTTGGCTAAACTAACGAAAAACAGAAAAGAAAAATCTCTAATAAGCTCGATCAGGAACAAAAAAGGAGAAGTTACAACTGTTGCCATGGAGATACAAGATATAATCTATGACTACTACAAAAACCTTTATGCAGACAAACTGGAAAATGTGGAGGAAATGGACACATTTTTAGAAACACAGCCTCCCTAGACTCGACCAGGAAGAAATAGAATTCCTGAACATGCCAATATCAAGTACTGAAATTGAACAGCAATAAAAAACATTCCAAAAAAGAAAAGTACTGGACCAGATAGTTTCACACCCGAATTTCATACCCACATCTACAAAGAAGAACTGGTGCCTATCCTGCAGAAGTTATTCCACAACATCGAGAAGGATGGAATCCTCCCCAATACATTTTATGAAGCCAACATAACCCTAATACCAAAACCAGGAAAGGATGCAACAAAAAAGGAAAGCTACAGACGAATATCCCCTATGAACATAGATGCAAAATTCTCGACAAAATCCTAGCAAATCGAATCCAGGTGCTTATCAAGAAAGTAATCCACCATGACCAAGTGGGCTTCATCCCAGAGATTCAGGGATGGTTCAACATACACAAATCTATCAATGTAATTCACCATATAAATAGAAGCAAAAACAAAGATCATGTGATCCTCTCAATAGACACAGAAAAAGCATTTGACAAAATTCAACACCCTTTTATGATAAGAACACTTAACAAAATAGGAATCGATGGGGCTTACCTAAGAATGATACAAGCTATATATGACAAAACCACAGTCAACATTATACTGAATAGGGAAAAATTGAAAGCATTCCCACTTAGAACTGGAACCAGGCAAGGTTGCCCACTATCTCCTCTTCTATTCAACATAGTGCTGGAAGTCCTGGCCACAGCAATTAGACGAGTGAGAGGAATTAAGGGTATCCAAATGGGGGCAGAAGAGGTCAAACTCTCACTCTTTGCTGATGATATGATATTATATCTAGAAAACCCCAAGGATTCAACCAAGAGACTCCTAGAATTGATAAATGAATTCAGAAAAGTCTCAGGATATAAAATCAATACACACAAATCAGAGGCATTCATATACAGCAATAACAGTCAAACTGAGAACCAAATCAAAGACTCAATACCCTTCACAATAGCAACAAAGAAAATAAAGTACCTGGGAATATATTTAACTAAGGAGGTAAAAGACCTCTACAGGAAGAACTATGAAACACTGAGGAAGGAAATAGCAGAGGACGTAAACAGGTGGAAAACCATACCATGCTCCTGAGTCGGCAGAATCAACATTGTTAAAATGTCTATACTACCCAAAGTGATCTACAGATTCAATGCAATCCCTATTAAAATACCAACAGCATTTTTCACAGATATAGAAAAAATAATTTTACGCTTCATATGGAACCAGAGAAGACCCTGTATGGCAAAAGCAATCCTAGGCAATAAGAACAAAATGGGAGGTATCAATTTACCAGACTTCAAACTCTACTATAAGACTGTAGTAATGAAAATAGCCTGGTACTGGCACAAGAACAGGGACATTGACCAGTGGAACAGAACTGAGAACCCAGATATAAAACCATCCTCAAAAAGAATCCTTATTCAATAAATGGTGCTGGGAAAACTGGATAGCCACATGTAGAAGACTGAAACAGGATCCACCCCTTTCACCTCTCACAAAAATCAATTCACAGTGAGCAACAGATTTAAACCTAAGGTGTGAAACTATTAGAATTCTAGAAGAAAATGCTGGAAAAACTCTTCTAGACATTGGCCTAAGCAAAGAATTTATGAAGAAGACCCCAAAGGCAATCATAGAAACAACAAAAATAAATAAATGGGACCTGATCAAATTAAAAAGCTTCTGCACAACCAAAGAAACTGTCATGAGAGTAAACGGACAACCTACAAAATGGGAGAAAACTTTTGCATGGTACATATCCAACAAAGGGCTGATAACTAGAATCTACTTAGAACTCAGGAAAATCAACAAGAAAAAATCAAACGACCCTATCAAAAATTGGGCAAACGACATGAACAGAAACTTTTCAAAAGACGACGGAATGATGGCCAAGAAACATATGAAAAAATGCTCAACATCTCTAATCATCAGGGAAATGCAAATCAAAACAACAATGAGATATCCCTTATCTCCAGTGAGACTGGCCTTTATCAAAAAGTCCCAAAACAATAAATGTTGGCATGGACGTGGAGAGATAGGAACACTCATATACTGCTGGTGGGACTGCAAACTAGTGCAATCTCTGTGGAAAGCAATATGGAGATACCTTAAAGAGATACAATTAGAAGTACCATTCGATCCAGCAATCCCATTACTGGGCATCTACCCAAAAGATCAAATAATACTCTATGAGAAAGACACCTGCACCCGAATGTTTATAGCAGCACAATTCACAATCGCAAAGATGTGGAAACAACCCAAGTGTCCATCAATACATGAATGGATTAATAAAATGTGGTATATGTATACCATGGAGTACTATTAAGCTACAAGAAACAATGGGAATATAGCACCTTTTGTATTTTCCTGGGTAGACCTGGAACCCATTCTACTAAATGAAGTATCCCAAGAATGAAAAAACAATCACCACATGCACTCACCATCAAATTGGTATTAACTGATCAACACCTAAGTGCACATATAGGAATAACATTTATCGGGCACCGGGCAGATGGGAGGGGGAAAGAGGGGTTGGGTGTATACATGCATAATGAATGTGATGCACACCATCTGGGGTATGGACATGCTTGAAGCTCCGACTGGGGGTGGGGGGCAAGGGCAAAGTAACCTAAATATTTGTACCCCCCATAATATGCAGAAATAAAAAAAAGATCATACTGAAAAATCTGTCTGCAACTGCAATTCTGCTCAGGTTTTGTAGATTAGGATTCATAATACCACAGGAGTGGATTCAGACCAGCCATTCTTCACATAAAAGAAAAAAAAAATCAAAATCTCTACCCTGCTTTCTTTCCTAACTTTCAGACACAAACTGTCTGCTGTTTGCTGGATCTTGATAGCTACTTCAAACTCAACTTTCACAAAACCACACCTGAGAAGGCTTTTTAAACTAGCTGTTTTATTTCTGGCTCTCTGTCTTAAACACTTACCAAAACACTGTGAGCTAGAAATACCAGTACCAGTTGAAGATTCATGAGGAACACCGAGTCCCTCCTATCACACTGGTTTTGAGATGCCTGTTTAACATCTGTCAGCCATAGAAAATATAGTACTAGAGCTTGAGCAAGATACTGAAGAAATAAATACTCCTGCTTTTTGAATTTTGTGCAATTTGAAAACCTTTGACAATGATCTGCAATGAGCACGAAACTAAGAAATTTTCCTGTTGAAGAATAATTTTTATTGTTTCTTAAAGTGTTGATTCTGCATTCATATATAAGTATTTGCAATTTCCTAACATTCTGAATTCCTGAGATTGTTTCAAACACAAACTATGTACAATTTACAAATTTATGGTTACCGTGGTATCATGTTTATACATCACTACTGAGAGTTTTCTATCATTTTTATTGCCCAACAAGAACTCAGACTTATATTACCGTTTGTTAAATGCTATATCTAAATGTCATTTCAATGTCCTATGAACACAGGTTCTGTTTTTTATTTGAGCATGCATAGACAGTAATCATTCGTGCATGTGATTCTACTACTCTCACAGTTTCTTGGATGTCAGTACCGTTTAAATAAAATGACAATAGTGGAAGGAAGGGGAATTGGAAAAATCCATAAAATTCACTTCTAATAAAAGAAATTTGTTTTACACATTTGAAATATTATGCACTTACAGAACATGTATCTTAAAAATTGATTCCCTTTTATTGAAATCCTAGTGTATAATGGTTTTATAAATTGGAGAAAATGGATATGAATACAGAGATATGCAGAATTTTAGAATAGGAATGGTCATTAGAGATCACAGACTGTTACCCAATATTCTGGCAGTTGAGAAAACAGTAGAACAATGAGGTGAGATGATTTGTTGAAATGTCATGCTAAAGTTTCAAGATGTGGCTTGGACTAGGCATGAGGTTTTCTTACACTTAACCATCTACCCATCCATCTTTAAGTTTGTCCATCCATCAGACTTTAAATCCATCCATCCATTATAAATTATATGTATATGCATATGTAATTATTCATAAGCATCATAAAATAGAAATCTTCCTTATAATATTTTCTATATCAAAGAGTGGAACATTTCATTAAATAACCTCAGTTCAAAAAGAAATCTTTCTCATGAGTAACGTATCTCAGAGAAATATGTTACTATTTTTTTCCAATATAAGAAAATCTTTTTAAGTCAACTCAACCAGCATAGCAGTGGTAAAGTCAGTTGATGAGACAGGTAAATCCCTGATAACTAAAGATGATCCAAAGAGGATCATGGAGAAGAAATTTCTAAGTATGACTCAGCTAACATTTCTCTAATTTTCCCCTTATTATGTATAAATACGCTGATTGCTAAAGTCTCTGGAAGTAAAAACTAACACCAAAATAAATACGCCAAGATAACAGTATTCCTTATTTCTTCTCTTTTTCAAACACTTCTAATTTTTGCCTGAAAAAAAAAATAGATCAAATAATCTATTTTTATGGTGATGTGAAATTGTGCCCATCTGATCTAATAGTCTAAGCAGGTTCTCCAGTTTCTCTTTCAAATCTATCAAGATTTTAAGATTTGCCAGTGCTCTCCTGGTATTAAATCTAAGGCTCTATTGATATTTACATTTTTTCTTTGTAGAATGAACAGTGTAAACGTAAATATCAAAATATTTTACTGCGGCAACCTAAATAGTTCATCTAGGAATTTTGGATTGTTTTTGTTATTCTTTCCCAACTTTATACAACATCTTCCTTATTATCATTCTTCAGAGAAGTAAACAGAAACACCGAGCAATTGCATTACATACCCAGAGCAAGCATCCATTCATAAATTGATTCACCAGACATTATCGAGCTCCTACTCTGCCAGATGTGTGGCAGAGGTGGGGAAGTTAAAGAAAAATAAGACATAATCTCTCCTTTCAATGTGTTGAAATGTTGAAAAGAAACCTCAAATAAATGATTATAAAATAGGATGGGAGGTACTATGCTAAAGAATGGTAGAAGGAAAATCTAACTGATCCTGGGGCGGGTCAGGAGCTAAGGCACCCTAGGGAGAGTGATAAATAAGCTGAATTTTAAAAGGTAAATAGGCTCTGTTTAGTCAAAGACATGTGGTCAGGGTTGGATATGGTGCTGTCAACAAAAAAACCAAGGCCCCGTGTTTTCTGATCTGGTCATTTGCTTTTGGAGTGCTCATTTCCATGTGCCATTGTGGAAACCACGGCTAATGGAGGATGCTCTTCTTGTTCCAGGTGTATGTGCTGTCGGGAAGCCTATGTGTCTGCTCTTTGAATACATGGCCTATGGCGACCTCAACGAGTTCCTCCGCAGCATGTCCCCTCACACTGTGTGCAGCCTCAGTCACAGTGACTTGTCCACGAGGGCCCAGGTCTCCAGCCCCGGACCCCCACCCCTCTCCTGTGCCGAGCAGCTTTGCATTGCCCGGCAGGTAGCAGCCGGCATGGCCTACCTCTCAGAGCGCAAGTTTGTCCACCGGGATTTGGCCACCAGGAACTGCCTGGTGGGTGAGAACATGGTGGTCAAAATTGCAGACTTTGGCCTCTCCAGGAACATCTACTCAGCAGACTATTACAAAGCTAATGAAAACGACGCTATCCCTATCCGTTGGATGCCACCAGAGTCCATTTTCTATAACCGCTACACCACCGAGTCGGACGTGTGGGCCTACGGGGTGGTCCTCTGGGAGATCTTCTCCTACGGCCTGCAGCCCTACTATGGGATGGCCCACGAAGAGGTCATTTACTACGTGCGAGATGGCAACATCCTCTCCTGCCCTGAGAACTGCCCTCTGGAGCTGTACAATCTGATGCGCCTGTGTTGGAGCAAGGTGCCTGCCGACAGACCCAGTTTCGCCAGTATACACCGAATTCTGGAACGCATGTGTCAGAGGGCAGAGGGAACCGTGAGTGTCTAAGGTTGAAGATGTTCAAATAAAATGCTGCCCTCTCCTTTCAGACTCTGTGAGCTAGAGGAATCCTGTACCAGACGCCCAAGGAGACCCGGATAGGAAAGAAAAATAGTACACATGAATAGCCTGTTGTTTTTTTCCCCGGAAAAGCAAAGATTGCACAACCCACGTGGCAGACAGACCCACTGAATGTCGGTGATTGGAAACACAGGCTAGGAAATGTGTCAGATAACAGGAGATAAGTTCTTCCTCATGGGGAAAGTTTACAACACACATCGTACAGGGACGAATGGCATCCTGTTCAGTTCCTGCAGCAGCTGGCCACAGAGCAAGGTTCTGCTGAATTAAATTTTAATATGAAATGGGATTCAGAGCTTCGTTTTTAAATAGAGTTAATTCCCTGTGCAGATCTTCATGTAAGATATTTAGGTAAAGTATAGAAAACTAAAAAGAAGGAAAAACTGTTTATTCTCTCCCCACCCAAAGACGGGTGTTAGTTTTTTGTTAAAATTCTTTCTTGCGTTTAATGCATAGTTTTATATTTGTTTGTTTTCTACAGAGTTGTGCTTATACTTTATTGATAGAGGGTTTCTAAGGAATAAAATGACGAATCAGCAAGGCTATATTCTTACTGTGGTTTTGAATTTGCTTTTCTGTCTTTGTGCTTCTCCTTTACAAGTTTTTTCTTTGTGTGCACTTGTCACAAATTTAATCTGCTTATTTTATTCTTCCACTTTTTCTGAAAAAAAGTTTTTGTATGTTATCAATTTACCCTCTTCTTTGATAATTTTATTAGTACCTTTTCCTTTCCTTTAAGCTTTATTTCTTCCTCCTTCTAACCCTTCTCTCCTTTTTCAGTTATTTAGTTATTTTTTCCCTGTTATTTCATACATACAATACACCATGGAAGAAATAAAAATATTTTAACTAACACCATAGATTGATGTGTGTGTGTGTATATATATATATATATACACGTGTTTTGCAAAGTATTACCATTTTCCTCTGTATTTGCCTTCGAAACCATACATTTCAAATTTGTCATCTATTAATTTTGCTGCCATAGTTTCAAGCCTCTTAACCATAGTTTATTGTATGGGATGTCACAAGAGGCTCTTGGGGCTCCAAGTTATTTCAAATCTAATGTTTCTGTGTGTTCTGACATTTTTTTCCTTTTAGAAACCAATTCGATTGGCTGTAGAATTAATATAGTGCTGCTTAACAACTTTCTGCATGATGTATTAACATATCTTGTTATATTTTATGACTTTTTAAAAAACCTCTGCAACTAAGGTTCCTGGAGCTTCATGTTTCTCAGTGGAGCCCCACACAATATATCTTTATCTAAGTCCAACATAAATGACATGAGTTTATTCCTGATATAGCACAAACCCTAATTCTTCTGACAAATAAACAGGGAAGAGAAAAGAGCAGTCTGCCTACTCTACACCGGCTCATTTTAATTCAAACTAATTAGTAGTTAGGGCAGTGGAGAAATGGTCTGATTTTTGAAAACAGATTTTCAGCTGTCAGCTGGAAATCTCTACCAGAAATCCCCAAAACTTCCTTATGCAACAACTTGATATCTTTGCTGGGAAACCTGCCATTCCTTGTTCATAGTCTCTTTAGGCAACCAAGACAAAAATGTGGAAATTACCCCTGACTTGGTCCTCTCCTTCATTCCCAAGATTCTATCAGTTTTACTTCCTAAAATCCTCCTGCTCACATCCTCTCCCCTTCAGCCCATCAGCCAGTTACCCAAGCCCACCAGTTTATATCAGAACTTCCTCTCCTTGCAAGCCTGAGCAGATCCCATAGGCTATGACGACAGTAAGGGGACAGTCATTCATGGTTCTTATTCATAAATAGGGAAGTCAGAACTTAGGATTGAGAACTAGAGAGTCAAAGAGATGAAAGTCATGACTGTAAGCCTAAAATTGGTGCTGTCATCCAAAGGGCTGGATGAAATGAAATTGCAGCATGAGCCTAAAACAGAAAGAAGCCAGCAAAGCAAAAAAGTTGGAGAGGGCCACCAGCAAGTCTAGAACTTTAGTGTAGATAGCCATGGCATATTTTAGATGGTTTACATATGCATGTCACATACGGTCTGCAAATCTCAAAGAGGGCCTTGGGTTTTCTCAGCGGCTAAAGTTGTATTGTAAAAGAACAACATGGAAATCAGGCCAACAGGAAATATAGTAAAAGCCATAATAAATTTATAATATCAGCTACTGTTTATTGAAAGATTACTATGCATATACTCAGGCCTTTAAATACATGAATTTAAATATCAGAACATCCCTGTGATGTTGGTACAATCATTATGCCCATTTTTTAGGTGAGTAAATAGAGATTGTGTAACTGGCCCAAGCACAAAGAGCAATAGAGCCTAGTTTTTGACCCAAAAAAGCCAAGTTCTCAATCACTATATTGTGGTGACTTTATACATTTTTAGAGGAAACAACTCAGTAACTACGTGGAAGCAATTTGCAATCTGTAAGTAGTTTCAAAGCACACACTATACCCCTTATTCTATTAATTTCCTATCCAAAGCTTTTTAATGAATAACAAAAAATGTATAACTTAAATCGACGATGCTAAAATAATCAAAATGTACAATAGATGGCGTGTTTATTTTTTCATGTGTTCTAATTGCATTTTCAATTTAAGATCACTAACTTATTACCGTAGAACTTACACTAATATTCTGGATCACAGGAATATGGATGCGTTATTTACCAGTATCGTTTCCATTTTTAATAATAGATGTTTTCCCATATTAGAATCATTATATAAATTCAGAAAGGGATAAGAAAGAAAGATATGCACAGTGCCACTGTTATCAAGTGCCAAAGTAGACATCAGTAAGGCATCAGCGGTCATTTTAAGTAGTCAGATACCAAACATGGCAAGATACCAGAGTATTTTGCACATGACACCAAAAAACATATTCTCTTGTATTGTGGGAGAGCAGAAAAAGAATGCTTCCTTTTTACTTTATTATGAACTTTTTCCATGTCCTTAAATATTCTTCTGAAAATCCAATTTAACTCCTGAATGATATTCCATTTTGTGAATATACTGTAATTTAATCAATCTTTTATTTTTGAACATTTATATTTTTTCTAATTTTCACCATTACAAACAATACTGTAATGATCATCCTTATTTGTGCATGTCCACATTTCTCTTTATGAAAATTCTGAGAAAGGGAATATCTGGGCCAAATGGCATGCACAATATTAACACTTTTGTTATGTAGTTTCATATTCACTAGAAATATCACTCCTATTTCTGCATTGTACAAGACAACTCATAGCCTAAACATTTGCTATTATACAGAATTTTCAGTTTTTTAGAAACCTTTTGTCTGGTTATTAAAGAAAATCTCTTTTTAATTTCACTTTTTATATTACTGGTGAGGTCAAATTTTTCTTGTTCCTAGGTCATTAATAGTTTTTATTTTGGTAATTGCCTACAGCCAGTTTTCTATTTTGTTCATATTCTAATTGAATTATAAGATTCATTTTATAAAAAGCATATTAAACCTTTTGCATCCTTTACACAGACTATATATATATATATACACACACATACATATATATGCTTTTACCTTAAAATAACATTTGCTTTTTTCTTACAAAAGCAATACTTTATTTTCTGAAAAGAAAAAGTAATACAAAATATATAATGCACAATAATAAACAATAAAAAATTTTAAAACACCTGTGGATGATAATTAACATTAACATCATGATAGTCTTCCCACCTTTTTCAGATAGGTAAGTAGGTAGATAAACAGATACATGACTGATATTGATGTAGATAGATAATTTTAAACCAAACAAGATTATACTGTTACATTGTTTCAAGCCTTGCTTTTATCACTTAATTCATCTTAAACATCCTCCATGTGAATAAGTATTCATGAGCAACACTAATTTTGATGGTTGAAAAGTATTATGTGGATTAATCATAATTTTTGTAACTATTTTCTAGTGATGGACATTTGATTCGTTTCTATTTTTCCATTATAAAATATAATGTTTTGATAATTAATCCTGTTGCTGAATTTTGTGAGCACTTATGTTGTGATATTTTTAGATATAACTCCTGAAAATGGAATTTCTATATCAAAGGGTCTATGCACTTTTAATGCTTTTTAATATATTGAAAAATTACCTTCCTGAATTACTTTATCAATGTACGCAACTTCCAGCCAGAGAAGAGAGCCCATTTAGTTCAACCTCACCAATACTGAGTATAATCATTTTAATCATTGCCAATATCATATCTTAAACTGTTTATTTTGTAGCCTACACTTACATTTCCTTAAAATACTGATGAAGTTGAACATTTTTTTCAGTGGTTGGGGGATAATTGATTTGTGATTTTCCTCCTAGTATTATTTTTCTATTGGGTGTATCTTTTTCTTGTTGCTTTATAAAAGCACTTTATATATGAAGGAGTTAAATTTTGTCATACATGCGTTAACTACTTTTATCATGTTAAAATGTGTACTTCTATTTATATTTTACTGTAGGTTCTCTTAATCAGGAAAGAATGTTGAATTTTCTGTCTATTCAGATGACTGTGGCTTTTTTCTGAATTGATCTGTTAATATGTGCAATTGTATGAATTGATTTCCTGATGTTGAGATATCCTTGTGTTCTGGGAATAAACTCTCTTTGGGTGAGTCACATCAATCTTTTACTTAACTGCCGAATCTGTTTTATTAACATTTATTTGCATCACTATTTATAAGTTCATAAAATTAAAGGTTTATCATTTTCTTCTCTGTTAGCTTTTTGTATTAGCATTATGATAGTTTCATAAACTTAGGAGTTTCTTTTTATGATCTTAATTTATTTTAAAATATTATTTATTTATAAAAGCAAGACATATAAATGTGTTTTTTTTTTTTAAAAAAAAAAAAAGAACTCCTAAGAAGGGTTCAAATAAAAATAAATAAAAGGTCCCCTTTTCTATTCATCGCTAGTCTCAGCCTAAGTGCTAACCACTTTATATTTCTAGTTTTAGTTCTTCTGGTGACTACTGCTGCAATTCTAACAAATGCACTTGCTTATCTCTTTCTGAATCAATCAATTTTAGAAGGTATAAAACAGTTCACTTCATAAAAGATGGGCCAGTTTAGAGCACTTTTACTCAAACCTCTGTCCGTTTCCTGAGATATGTTAATTAACTTCTAGTTATATTGTTTATCATAACTTTCACAAATATGCAAAGGTCCCATTGATTCTAGACTATGTAAGATGAAATTAGAGCTTCCAAATTTTTCTCTACCACTTATCCCTGCTGTCTATTCTCAACGTTAGTCAGCTATACACCTATTTCTATGCTATCAGGATCAATATTTGCATTTTTTGTTCTGTGACAAGATTTGAGTTCTTTGACTATAGGTTGATTCTAAACATGAAAAAAACAAAAACAAAATATAATTAAATTATGTGATCACATAAAGATTTATGCATTGCCACACAAATGGTGGTATTCCATTATTTTAATTGACAAATATTTTAATATGCATTCTTTTTCTTTCCACTATTTTATAGATGAAATATTTAAAATATCACAGAATTTTTACATTCTGTTCTTTACATTGTTTTATTCTTCCTCTTTCTTCTGCCTCCTCTCTTTCATGCTTTTGTTTTCCATAAATATCTGGTGATCTTTGACTTACCATACATAGTTACAAATGCAGAGTTGATTTGATTAGTATTGGTATTAGGAGTGGGGTTCCTTTGCAGTCTTGTTGGTGTGTTTGCCCAACATGGCCTCTCTTCAGTGGGATGGCGACCTCTGGGCTGTGATTATGTAGTTCATGGGGAGGTATAGGCAGCCTGAGTCAGAACCCCCCCAATTGCCAAAGTGATGGAGGCCTCTACTCTGAGGATATAATACTTTGTTGTATTTCACTGCTGGAGAGAGCTGCTATTCCTTCACTGCTTCCATCCCCCGAGAGAGTCTATTCTCCCCATATTCTACACTGCCTCCCTACCTAGATTCAACACTCGCACCAACGTCCTTTCTCAGGCAAATCTTCTGATCTGTTCAGAGAGCAGTTTTTGAGGATAGTGGCAAGACCTTTTAGTCTACCTGTTCTGTACACAATCCTCTAGTTGACCATGCTGATTGACAACCCACAGGCCATCCCTGTCTCTGTATTTGCTGACTCAGAGCATGGAGCCTCTGTACATGTGAAATCACTTCTCACTTCCACTGACTCTTGGATTTTGTATATTGCAAGCTGCAGTTTACTATTTTCTGTGCCCTGTGTTATCCACGGATGAGAACACTACAATACTTTCTATTTTGTAAATATTTGTCAAAGTGATGGCACTTGGATTGTTTTCAGTATTTACATAGATTAATTCTTATTCCTGTACATTTACTGTCATATCAATGAAATCTTGGGAGGAAATGAAATGTTCAATCTACCGTCTTGATCAAGACGCCTCTCTGGAACAGACGGAATAGCTCAGGAATGACCTGTTCACTCCTAGTTATTCTTCTTGGTTGGTTTGTTCTTTTCTCCCTCTTTCTCCCAGTTTCCTAATGTTGGAACATCCCATAGCTCAACTCTTGGGTGACATCCCTCTTTTATCTATACTCACCCTTAGTGATCTCAGCTGGTTGTGTGGCTATAAATACCACCTGTCTGCTGAAATTTTGTTTTGTTTTGTTTTTTTGAGACAGAGTCTCACTCTGTTGCCCATGCTAGAGTGGCATGGCATTAGCCTAGCTCACAGCAACCTCAAATTCCTGGGCTCAAGCAATCCTTCTGCCTCAGCCTCCCGAGTAGCTGGGACTACAGGGACGTGCCACCATGCCCAGCTAATTTTTTCTATATATATTTTTAGTTATCCAGCTAATTTGTTTCTATTTTTTTAGTAGAGACAGGGTCTCGCTCATGCTAAGGCTGGTCTCGAACTCCTGAGCTCAAATGATCCACCTGCCTCGGCCTCCCAGAGTGCTAGGATTACAGGCATGAGCCACCATGCCTGGCCTGAAATTCTTATCTTTAGCTCAAACTTCTCTCCCCAGTCTTACTTGTTATGGATAGGGCTTCAGATTCTCCTTCTCAGGGCCAGGCTTTCTGCTCTGTCTCTATGCTTGATCTAGGAGCAAAGCTGAAAACCTCTTCTCAGCTTGGTGTTGCCTTTCATGTCAGGGAGGAGTCTCAGAGGCTGTCCAAAACGAGCGCATGCTTGCAGTGTCCTGGTGTTGCTGTCTTACATACTTATTCTCAAGAGGGTAGATTGTGTCCATTCTAATAGCTTCTAATACCCTAGACCATTCCCATTACAGCTGGCAGATATTCCCCAGCTGCAAATGGGTTGCATTTATCTGTTACCCACTCCCGATTTGCAACACTAATTAGATGTTTTCTTTTTAACATGGTCTATATGTCACTCTCTGAGAACTGGAGAGATGAGAACTCGATATCGGACTCCTCCCACCATTTTAACCAATGTCTTCCTTATAATGAAGAGGATGTTGCCCTGCCCTTGTAGAGTCAAATCTTTATACCAGAGATTTAAATCTTTATATTCCATGTCACTGTTTTTTTATTTGTTTCAGATCTATTTATGTAACACAGCCACCAATATATGCATACTTATAAACCTTTACTTTGGTAAAGGTAGAAATCATGCACCACTCACATAGCTTTCAATACTGAATCATTACATATTGGAAGGATCAGAAACCACATTAATAGGAAGGACCCATAGTGTGAGGATCTGATTAAAAACAAGTCTTTCCCTGTGCATTTCTTATTATTATATAAAAAGACATACATGTGTCTAGATGATTTCCTTGCCTTCCAAAAGATCATGCCATCTGATTATGAAGCAAAATAAAGGTGAAGGAAAATAATTAAATGACTTCTAAACATTTACATGTCTTCCTTACTAGATCCCTCTATTAAAAACTTCTAAGAGATTCAACAGGAACAGTCCTTCTTATAAGCTTCATCATCATACCTGCAATTATGCAACTGACCATCATTACTCTCCTTTCAAACCACAGCCTCTGGAAAGTACACACCATATTTAGAATTTTGCCCATCAGAAGAAAAACCACCTACACTATCTAAGGTTATGTCAGAGACGTTAACCACAAAACGCACCAGACTTAGATATACACTATCATTTTCTGGGTGTGTTCTTGACTATTTAGAGCTATGATTAAAATTAGAAGTGTTGGCATGGCACTGCTTTCTGACTTTCTTTTTTAGCAATGTTCACACTGTGGTGGTTAGTATAATGCTCCTTCTCATTTCAGCTGATGCTTCACTCAAGTATGGACTAAACATGATTTAAAGTCAACTCCACTTTTGCTATCTTGGGGTTTTTTTTAATTATGGGATGCATTATATTTAAGGATCTTAAAGTCCATTGAGTGTCATGCCATTTTATCATTTAAGTGTGACTTAAAGAGTATCTTCTGACTCAAAGGGCACCTTTTCAGGAGACTGTCAGAATCGTTCTGTCCCACATTACTCTGCTCATGGCAACGTAAAAAAGGAACCACCCTAATTTCGGTCTATTCCCCCCAAAGTACTATCAGATGAGACAGGAAAGAAGGAATAAAATAATGGAAGAAGAGAGAAAGATTTATAGAGCAGTGACACTGAAAGCAAAGAATCACAAGTAAATTTCACTTCTAAGAAGAAAGCAAAGGAGGAGCCAAGATGGCGGATGAGAAAAGCCGCCAGTCAGAGTGTCTCTGCAAAAAAGACAGATTTTAGAAGAAAGTGAAAAAAATAAACTAGCAGGAAAACATAGATCAGGTGAGGGTCAGAAGGAAGGGTGCCTGAAACTACAGGAGACTCCACAGGAAGACGTTGCGGAGCAGAACTGGAAGGAGAAAGGTCCCAGAGAGGCTTGGAGACCAGCAACAAGGGTAGGTGGAGCAGATAACTTTCCCCTCCCTTGCATTGTGGACTGTTGGTGGGCTCCTGAGCGGCTGGAGAGACCTGCCAACACCAGCCCAGAAACGGCTGCCACCAGTGAGTGGTAGCCTCTTGTGGACAGGGCACCTGGCTCTCAGCTCCCTCAGGGCACCTCCCTGCACACAGACCTGAGCCTATCAGCAGATGCCATATTGTTCCATTCTCTCCTTCCCCTTCCCTACCCATGGGTGCCCAGAGAGACAATTCAGCCATCACACGGAGGCATCTCCAAGGAATGGGACCTTTCCTTTTGGGGTCCTACAGCAGACTGAGGGGTACTCGGACTGCAAGCTCCCTACCCGCCAGCCCTCCCAGGTGCTGCTTGCCTGGTGACTCCAGGAGAGTGGGGCAAATCCCGAGGTGGAGTGAAATCGATCCAGCTTGGGCACCCTGTAGGTGATTCGAGACCAGCACTTCTCCCCCTGGCAGGGTCAGGGATTGATCTCCAGGGCCCAGGGGACAGGCCTGCAGACCAGACCCCATACACCCAGGTCACGATCGCACTGCCGTGGGACACAGAAGAGAGATCTGTGAAAGAGCCGACTGAGGAGTGTGTGCCTTCAGGGGCAGAAGAGTGTGCCTGAGTGGCAACCCTCCTCCCAAAAGAGGGCTGTGCACCCAGCTCAGGCTGCAGTCCTGGGCAGGGAAACTCCTGGCCCACATCACAGCCAGGAGAGATCCATTGGCCTGAGGTCCCGCCTGCTGGCGGAGGCCTGGGAGAGGCCACGGAGTGGGGGAGGGTGGAGGGGAGCGAGACTTGCTCCAGAGTGTGGATCTCAGACCGCCCCACCGACTAAGCCGAGACTTTTCAGCTGAGTGGAGCCATTTCAGCCCCTCCTGGCAGCTTTGCACAGAAGCAAAGACCTTTGACCCCTGCTAACAGCATTTGTGGAGCCTGAGGGCAGGCTTACCCAACCCAGCCCTGCCCAGACTCACTCCCAGACCTGCCACTGAGGTGGAGAATAAGGACACACTTGGAAGTCCCAGGGCCCCACCCACCACCGGAGGCACAAGAGCTGGTTACAGTACCCAAAAACAGCACTGCAGCTCACTTCTCCCAGCAAGTGCCACCTACTGACAGGGAGGTCATTCTGCACACCCTTTTACTGCATCTACTGATTCATCATAACGGGTGTGGTTGAATCTCACCCACAAACACCACCTACTGGCTCAGAGACTAAACAGAATATGTCATTATCCAAATGAAAATCTAAAGAAGGAACAACTGATCCAGATGGGAAGGAACCAGCGAAAGAACTCTGGAGGTAAGAAGAATCAAATGGAAAGCACACCCCCAAAGAGGAACAACAGCTCCCTAGCAATTGACATTAACTAAACTCAGAACACTAAAATGACAGAGGAAGAATTTCCAACATGGATTGTAAGAAAACTTAATGATATGCAAGAAAAAATAGATAACCAACTCAAAGAAACCACACACACAAAAAAAATCCAGCACTTCGAAGAAAAATTCACTAAAGAAATTGAAATGTTAAAGAAAAATCAAACCGATCTCCTGGAAATGAAGGACTTATTCAGGGAACTACACCACACAGTGGAAAGCCTCAAGAACATGGTAGATCGCACAAAAGAAAGAATCTCAGAGATTGAAGACAACTCCTTCCAATTAAATAAGTCAGTCACTGAGATCAAGCAGAAAATTAAGAGAAAAGAAATAAGCCTACAAGAAATGTGGGATTATGTGAAAAAACCGAACCTGAGGGTGATAGGGATCCTGGAAGGTGAAGAAGAAAACACTCAAGGGGTGGATAAGCTATTTGAAGAATTAACAGAGGAGAATTTCCAGGCCTTGCTAAAAATCTAGATATACAGGCACAAAAAGCTCAACGGACCAAAGGGAGATTCAATGCAAATAGGAAAACACCACATCATGCGGTCATCAGATTGACCAAAATATCCACTAAAGAGGCCCTTCTACGAGCTGTAAGGCAAAAGAAACAAGCAACATACAAAGGAAAGCCCATCAGAATAACTCCAGACTTCTCAACTGAAACCCTGCAAGCAAGAAGAGACTGGGGCCCCATTCTCACTCTTCTGAAATAGAATAATGCCCAGCCTAGAATCTTATACCCTGAAAAACTAAGTTTCATATATGAAGGAGAAATAAAGACATTGTCAGATAAGCAAAGACAGAGGGAATTCACCAAGACAAGACCAGCTGTCCAAGAAGTACTCAAAACAGAATTACACAAGGATCAGCACAATAAACACTTATGAATGTAAAACCACTCAAAAGTTAAAGATCAAAGGCTAGATTCCACTATGGCTCCAGACAGAAAACAGAGCAACAAAATGCAACCCAACAGAATGAACAGTAATTCACCCCACTTATTGGTTCTCTCAATAAATGTGAATGGCTTGAACTTCCCTCTCAAGAGACATAGGCTGGCCGAATGGATGAAAAAAAACAAGCCAAGCATCTGCTGTCTCCAGGAAATGCATCTAACCTGCAAGGATGCATTTAGACTCAAGGTAAAGGGGTGCAAATCAATATTTCAAGCAAATGGAAGCAAAAATAAGGCTGGGGTGGCAGTTTTGATCTCAGATAACTTAGTTTTTAAATCAACAAAAGTAATGAAATGCAAAGACAGTCAGTATATAATGGTGAAGGGTACAGTTCAACAAGAAGACATAACAATTCTAAATATGTATGCACCCAACTTAGGCACACCCAGATTCATAAAGCAAACTCTACTTGATCTAAACAAATTGATAAACAGCAACACCATAATAGCCAGAGACCTCAACACCCCACTGACAGCACAGGACAGATCCTCCAAACAGAAAATTAACAAAAAAAATAATGGACTGAAACAGAACCCTAGAACAAATGGGCCTGACTGACATTTACAGGACATTCTACCCAAAGACCACTGAATATACATTCTTCTCATCAGCTCATGGGACCTTCTCTAAGATTGACCATATTCTAGGATACAAAGTATGACCTAAATATAAAAAAATAGAAATTATACCATGCATCTTCTCAGATCACAGTGGAATAAAAATAGATATCAACCCCAACAGAAACTCTCATCTCTACACAAAGTCATGGAAATTAAATAAACTTCTGCTGAACGATCCAGTCATAAATGAGGAAATAAAGATGGAAATCAAAAGATTCTTTGAACTAAATAACAAAGGTGACACAAGATATCAAAATCTATGGGACACAGCCAAAGCAGTCTGAGAGGAAAGTTTATTTCCATAAATGCCTATATCCAAAAGTCAAAAAGAGCACCTAATGAATCGACTCAAAGAACTGGAAAAAGAAGAATAGACTGACCCCAAACCCAGCAGAAGAAGGGAAATTAATAAGATCAAATCAGAACTAAATGAAATTGACAACAGGGAAACTATATGGAAGATTAATAAAACAAAAAGTTGGTTCTTTGAAAAAATAAACAAAATTGACACACCTTTGGCTAAACTAACGAAAAACAGAAAAGAAAAATCCCTAATAAGCTCCATCAGGAAAAAAAAAGGAGAAGATACAACCAATGCCGTAGAGATTCAAGACATAATTTATGAATATTACAAAAACCTTTATGCACACAAACTGGAAAATGTGGAGGAAATAGACACATTTTTAGAAACACACAGCCTCCCTAGACTCAACCAGGAAGAAACAGAATTCCTGAACAGACCAATATCAAGGACTGAAATTGAAACAGCAATAAAAAGCATTCCAAAAAAGAAAAGTCCTGGACCAGATGGTGTCACACCCAAATTTTGCCACACCTACAAAGAAGAACTGGTGCCTATCCTGCAGAAATTGTTCTACAACATCAAGAAGGATGGATTCCTCCCCAACACATTTTATGAAGCCAACATAACTCTGATACCAAAACCAGGAAAGGAAGCAACAAAAAAGGAAAACTACAGACCAATATCCCTTATGAATACAGGTGCAAAAATTCTCAACAAAATTCTAGCAAACCGAATCCAGGTGCTAATTAAGAAAATAATCCATCATGACCAAGTGGGCTTCATCTCAGAGATAAAAGTTCAACATATGCAAGTCTATAAATGTAATTCACCACATAAACAGAAGCAAAAACAAAAACCATATGATTCTCTCAATAGACACAGAAAAAGCATTTGACAAAATTCAACACCCTTTTATGATAAGAACACTTAACGAAATAGGCATACATGGGGCTTACTTGAAAATGATACAAGCCATATATGACAAACCCGCAGCCAACATCATGCTGAATGGGGAAAAATTGAAAGCATTGCCAATTAGAACTGGAACCAGGCAAGGTTGCCCACTATCTCCACTTCTATTCAACATAGTGCTAGGAAGTCCTGGCCACAGCAATCAGGCAAGAGAGTGGAATTAAAGGCATACAAATGGGAACAGAAGAGATCAAACTCTCACTATTTGCTGATGACATGATATTATATCTAGAAAACCCCATGGATTCAACCAAGAGGCTCCTGGAATTGATCAATGAATTCACTAAAGTCTCAGGATACAAAATCAATACACACAAATCAGAGGATTTCACATACACCAATAGCAGTCATACTGAGAACCAAATCAAAGACTCAATTCCCTTCACAATAGCAACAAAGAAAATAAAGTACCTCAGAATATATTTAACTAAGGAGGTAAAAGACCTCTATAGGGAGAACTACAAAACATTGAGGAAAGAAATAGCAGAGGACGTAAACAGGTAGAAAACCATACCATGCTCGTGCGTTGGCAGAATCAACATTGTTAAAATGTCTATGCTACCCAAAGTGATCTACAGATTCAATGCAATCCCTATTAAAATACCAACATCATTCTTCACAGATGTAGAAAAATTAATTTTATGCTTCATATGGAACCAGAGAAGACCCCGCATAGCAAAAACAATTCTAGGCAATAAAAACAAAATGGGAGGTATCAACTTACCAGACTTCAAACTTTATTATAAGGCTGTAGTAATCAAAACAGCTTGGTACTGGCACAAAAATAGAGCCATTGACCAGTGGAACAGAACTGAGAACCAAGATATGAAACCATCCTCATATAGCCATCTAATCTTTGACAAAGCAGACAAAAACATACACTGGGGAAAAGAATCCTTATTCAATAAACGGTGCTGGGAAAACTGGATAGCCACATGTAGAAGACTGAATCAGGATCCACACCTTTCACCTCTCACAAAAATCAACTCACACTGGGTAACAGATTTAAACCTAAGGAGTGAAACTATTAGAATTCTAGAGGAAAATGTTGGAAATACTCTTTTAAACATTGGCGTAGGCAAAGAATTTATGAAGCAGACCCCAAAGGCAATCATAGCAACAAAAAAAATAAATACATGGGACCTTATCAAATTAAAAAGCTTCTGCACATCCAAAGAAACTGTCACGAGAGTAAACAGACAACCTACAGAATGGGAGAAAATTTTTGAATGCTACAAATCCGATAAAGGGCTGATAACTAGAATCTACTTAGAACTCAGGAAAATCAACAAGAAAAAAGCAGACAACCCTATCAAAAATTGGGCAAAGGACATGAACAGAAACTTTTCAAAAGAAGACAGAATAATGGCCTGAGAAGATATGAAAAAGTGCTCAACATCTCTAATCATCAGGGAAATGCAAATCAAAACCACAATGAGATATCATTTATCTCCAGTGAGACCAGCCTTTATCAAAAAGTCCCAAAATAATAAATGTTGGCGTGGATGCGGAGAGATAGGAACACTCATACACTGTTGGTGGGACTCCAAATTAGTGCAACCTCTGTGGAAAGCAATATGGAGGTACCTTAAAGAGATACAAGTAGAATTACCATTTGATCCAGCAATCTCATTACTGGGTATCTACCCAAAAAGATCAAATGACACTCTATAAAAAAGACACCTGCACTGGAATGTTTATAGCAGCATAATTCACAATTGCAAAGATGTGGAAACAACCCAAGTGTCCATCAATACATGAGTGGGTTAATAAAATGTGGTATATGTATACCACGGAGTACTATTCAGCTTTAGGAAACAATGGTGATATAGTACCTCTTGTATTCTCCTGGATAGAGCTGGAACACATTCTACTAAGTGAAGTATCCCAAGAATGGAAAAACAAGCACCACATGTACTCACCATCAAATTGGTATTAACTGATCAACACATATGTGCACATATAAGAATAACATTTACTGGATGTCGGGCAGGTGGGAGGGGGGAGAGGGGAGGGGGAAGAAGAGGATGGGTATATGCATACACAAAGAGTACGATGCACACCATCTGGGGGATGGACATGCTTGAAGCTTGGACTTGGGTGGGGGAGGGAAGGCAAGGGCAACATACGTAACCTAAACATCTGTACCCCCATAATATGCTGAAATTTAAAAAAAGAGATATTTGGGCTTAAATAAAGGACAAAAACTCAAAAAAAAAAAAAAAAGAGAAGAAGAAAGCAAAGATGACCAGGAAATGACAGGAGACAAAATTTTAAAAATAAGCCTCTAATATTTTAGGGAAAATATCTTTATCTCAGTTTCTGTAGCTGACAAACCCAGTTTCCAATTATGAGATCAGCTTTGCAAAAGTATGCAAAAAATAGTTTTACATTTTTATGCTTAAGACAATTTTGGAAGAAAG
The DNA here is from genome assembly GCA_004363605.1 of Indri indri. Taxonomy (NCBI): domain Eukaryota; kingdom Metazoa; phylum Chordata; class Mammalia; order Primates; family Indriidae; genus Indri; species Indri indri. The sequence goes on along the minus strand of RJWJ010008238.1, from coordinate 28,007 downwards.
TAGGCATCTACTCAGCCAACTTTTGAGAAATTTGGAGAAAACTCAGTTTTTCCTCATGAAATATCTCTTTTCTTATTGCAGTAAATGTGAATTTATCTGGCACTTGCCCAGACTTACCATTAATAGGTAATTCATTATATTTATAGCACAACCAACAAGATGACTTCAAAAGAAACAGCTCTAAAGGAGAAATCATTAATTCTTTAATATGAATTTTTTACACTTAGATTCTACACTTTAAAAACCTACACTTGTTTTTCCAAGATTGCCATGTATTATTTAGTAACCTGACAGTTTTCCATTAATAAATTTAGATTTGTTTATATTTTAAATATAAGCATGTACATTATTTCAGTGACCATATAATAAATCATTATGTGGCATAAGTATTATCAAGACAGGCAGCATATAGCACGGCGACATGTACAGACCCAGGAGCTGACTCAAATCCCAGCGATTTACTTAATCCCTCTATGCCTCAATATTCTGCATTTATGAAATGAGGATAATACTGGCACCTAGTTCATAGGTTATTGGAATAATTAAATGGTTTACTATGTGGAAAAAGCTTAGAAAAGTACCTGATACTTTTGTGATAGTAAATAATTCCAAGGGTTTTGCTAATATAACTGTATCCAATTTTTTGCTATGATGTAGAAAACTGCCATGAATCATACCACAGGTAAATCATTACACAGATCTTTTTACTATTTCCTACAGATAAAGAATAGAGCTGAAACAATTGGATCAGACTCAAACATTTTTAGGAATTTTAATACATGTTGCAAAATTACCCTCCAGAAACCTTGCAAGTTACACAACAAATAGCACATGTATGAAAGTGCTTATTTCTCATAATCTGGCTAACAGAGAATACCATCAAATTTAATTCTTAGCCAGTTTGAGAAGGTTGATAGGACAGAAACTTTAGCCCTCTGCTTAATTTGATTTATTTTTAATTCCTGGAGATATTGAGGGTTTTTCCAAAAAATGTTTTTATCAAGGGTTTTTATTTTTGTTTTTCATTTTGTGAATTGTCACATATATTCCACTATTTCTCTTCTACTGCTTGTCCTTCCTTGGCTCAGGTCTAGTTTTTTTTTTTTTTTTTTTTTGGAATCCCTATTAGAATGTATGTTCTGGGTTTGCCCTTCATATCCATTATCTTCACTCTCATTGTATTAATTTTATATGATTTTCTTCTGAGATAGGCAAATGTCTTCAGCCAGTTTTCTCATTATGTCTCCTGTCTAAAGGCTCCAAACTGTTTTTTTTACTGTTTGCATTGTTTTATTTTAATTTGTATTTAATCATTTTAATAGGGAACATATTCACTTGGATCGACATTCAAAGGTTATAAAAATCTATACAGCAAACTTTTACTTCCAGGGAGATGGAGCAGATATACTTTTCCCTCTTCTTTCTGCTAAATACAACTAAAAACCCCAAACATCATATATAAAACAAACATAAGAAGACTATGAAAGGTGGACAGAAGAAGGCAGATCCTTAGGAAGAAGACAGACCCAGTGAATGACATGCTGTTTTCTTTCTGCCTCAAGTATCTCAGACTTGGAGCTGAAGAAGCCGGCAACACAGACATGCCAATGGGTACACACCAAAAAAGCCGCAACTAAAGCCTGTTATCTTTAGCCAAGAGACAAGGAAAAGGGCAGCCTAGTAAGACAGAAAATTTTTAGACTGTAATTGCTCTCTTCTAGCCAAACACCACAGAAAAAACTGGCCTCACCTCCACCCACACCAACAAAGGCTGAGCAGGGATCCTAGACACCTCTCTCGACACGTGTAAGGAGGGGCTCAAACTCCCCGCAGGTGTGGAGTCAGAAGAGTCCTCTCCCGGACCTGAAACTTTCATCCCCTCCCTGGCCTCTAAATGTGAGTAGAGAAAATATTTAAGGCAATTGTGTTATAAACAGGCAAAGCTGAAGGGATGTAAAAGAAGTCATTTCTACACTTTCTTTGAACTGATAAAATGTCAACATTAGTAGACTGTGATAGGTGATAGATATGTTGTATAATGTGATACCTACAACAGCCACTTACAAAGATCTACAGAGATTGGCCTTTATCAAAAAATCCCAAAACAACAAATGCTAGCAAGGATGGAGACAAGAACACTCTTACACTGTTGGTGGGACTGCAAATTAGTGCAACCTCTGTGGAAAAGAATTTGGAGATACCTCGAAGAGCTAAAAATAAAAATACCATTTGATCTAGCAATAGCACTATTAGGCATCTACCCAAAACAGCAAAAGATATTCTATAATAAAGACATCTGCACCCGAATGTTTATGGCAGCACAATTCACTATTGCAAGGATGTGGAAATAACCCAAGTGCCCGTCAATTCATGAGTGGATTATTAAAATTTGATGTATGTATACAATGGACTATTACTCAATTATAAGAAACGACAATGATCTAGCACCTCTTGTATTTTCCTGGATTGAACTTGAGCCCATTATCCGAAGTGAGGTATCACAAGATTGGAAGAATGGGCTCCACTTGTACTCACTATCAAACTGGCACTAACTGATTAACACTATGGTGCTCACATGGCAGTAATATTCTGCAGGGATTAGGGGGAATGGGGGGGTAAACTCACAACTAAAAGACACGGGGAGCATTGTAGAGGGGAAGGGCATGCCTCTAACCCTTGCTTGAGTGAGGCAAAGACATAAAATGTAACCAAAATGTTTGTACCCTCATAATACCCTGAAATAAAAAGAAAAGAGGAAAAAAGAAAAACACTACATAGAAATCGAAATGGAATCCTAAGAAATGTTCAAGTAATCCAGAGGAAAGCAGGAAAAACAGAAACAAAACACAGAACAATTAACAACCAATAAAATGGCAAACAAGCACTAACATAGTAACAATTGCATGAAGTATAATTATTGCAGGATTTTAAATGTTTAGTTAGGCTTCCAGTCCAAGACGGATGGAGAACACATGTGTTTGCCTCACCACCTGGGGACTCAGTGAACTATAGACGTGAATAAATTTCTGTAAGATGGAAAGCAGATAGACTCATGCTGACAGGAAAGAGTGATACAGTAGAGGTAGAAACTATTCTTTCTGGCTAAACCCGTGAGAGGCTGAGTGGAGACTATTTCCATAGATCTACTAACTAAAGTGCTATCACCTGGCAAGAGGGGGCACTCCTGGCCCTATGGATGGTAGCCTTTCTGTTGTCAGTCTCTGGGCCATATCAATAAATACTTTGACCATCACTCCTAATAACCAATCTCTTTTTCAGTTATTCCTTCTTTAAAACCATCCATTAAATATTTATTCATCCATTTGACCAATACTTACTCATTAGCTACTAAAGGCTAGGCACTATCATAGATGCTGGGAAAATACTAGTGAGCAAGATGGACAAGGTCTCTGACTCAGTGAAGTTTCAATTCTAGTGGAGAACAACCAATAAACACGAAAACGAAAACATAAATGAGACAATTTCAATCAGCAATGAATGCTACGAAGGCAAAGACATTGCACAAATTAGTGCATATCCTTCCACCTGCTCACCACAAATAAATTTACTAGAAATTGCACTGTTACAGCATGCCAAAGGCTGTCGATATTCCACCTACCCCAAATGACGTTGTTCTCATTGCTGTCGGCGAGTGATCTGACTCCAAAATCCCATCCTTAGAGTTATACTTTCTAGGATCACTCCTAGGATACCGCTCAGATCGGGTTTACTAGAATCAAGCCTGACATGAGGATTTCTGGGTAAGTGGCTTATTGAGGGAGCGCTCTCAGGGGAAATGCATTAGGGAGTGAGGGAAGCAGTACCAGGCAGTGAAGGAGATGGGCAAAGGAGTGGTTTCAGCTGAAGTGTGGCCTCAGCTTGACCTCACAGGGAGCTCTGGAGTACGAACTGCACCTAAGACGCTGTCCTACCCAGAGGCATAGGAGATTGAACTGTTACACTCCTGCTTTATTCACCCTCGGGTATGAGCCACCCTGGGGTGGGGAGTGGTGGCAGGTAGCCTCTCAGGCATCTCCACGTGAGGCAGCTCCTGTCCTTCAAGGGCAATCCTCTAGAAAAGGATAAAACCTGTTAGAAGCCAAAACCTATAGCAGCTGAAGGATGGGTTTCCAGGCCTGGGAAAGAGGATCTGGGTAGGGATGAAAGCATCTGGTATACCACTGCTGTCTTCAGCTCTGACATTCTGGGGTAAAGGATTGTAGAGATTTCCTGTTGTGTGAAAGTCTTTTCCATCTGCTTCCTAGACAGTCTTCCTTCATGTGCCATTAATCCAAATTCACCTACTTCCATCTTATTTAAGAAAACCCCCAAATTTCTGGTATATGGATGGCACCCTTCCCTAGTTTCCATTAATGATATAATGCTCCCGCTTACTGGATGTTTTGATTGATTTCATTGGAATTTGGAACAGAGGAAAATGTTAAAAGGTAAAGTATGCTGAAATTACCAACTTAAATTCAAAGTCTCAAGTTTCCTGACTTCCAAACTTTCAATTTGGAAAGATTCCTTATTGTCTGGCTTATTTTTACAGATGAAGTCATCTAGTTATGGATAGTGACGTGCTAGCCTTGTATGTTGAGAACCTCCCTTCACATTGCTAGCAGATTTGGCATAAATCGTGGTAACAAAATTAATTCTTTTTGCTTGGTCCAGGATCCTGCCTTTCTTCTTGCTGAAGAAGGTGCTGAACTTCAGAGAAAAGAAAAAACTTTCTAGATTCAACCTGAGCTGGCTACAAAAGGAACAAGATAGAAACTGCCTATTCTATCTTTTCTCTGTATCATAACAACAGTACACATTTAGTCTATTAATTAAGTCTTCCCTACAAGAAACTACTACCCATTGCTAAAAATATATGCATTTCTCCCAGGTTCTTTGAGTTCTCAAAGTATCACGAATGCTGAGAACAGACAAGGAAAGAGGAAGAAAAAGAGGCAGAGGAAAATCTATCCCGTTTAGTATTTATAAATTATACCATATCTCTAATTTCTCTTATGGTTCCAATCTGGGTTCTCAGCATTTAAAAAGAAATTGAGGATTTTCTGTAACTCTGATGAGAACATTCCTGGAGGCCTATGCCTCTATGTGCTGGAAATGAGAAAGGGGAAGTGTCCAGTCAGAATTTAGTAAACAATAATTCTTCCTGTTGTCAAGGATTTCACATCTTCACTCACACTTGGGAAAGTTCTCAAAGCAGATTTGACAATATTTCACAAACACCACAAAAGGACTTGCTCAGCAAGGAAAATTCCAAGCTTGGCACCAAACAATGTAATCCATCAACTGGCACCAGTGAGTCTCACTTGGTGTGAAAAACCCACAGCACAGACCAGTACCAACCTTAGACCTGGGCAAGAGAGGGCCCTGACTTGGGCACTATGATTAAGAGGACTTTACTCTGGTCCTTCTCTGGCCACAGTCCTCCTCATGGGGTGAGGGTCCAAGGGGACAAGGGGCTATGACTACCTAGAGCCTGTATCCCTTCTTTTAAACCATGTTTCAGATGTGAGGGACTCTAGAATTTCAGCTCTGGCACAGACCTTTTTCTGAGTCCCTCCAAACGAGAGCAAACAGTGCCCTGGTGGGCACACCTCTTGGCTGGGGGGACCAAGAAGCAGCTGTTATGAGGAGAATGGACACAAATCGTACACAAGGCCCTTCATGTGTTAGGCAGACCCCAGGGTGGGAAAAGAAAGGAGAAGGGTGTGGTCCAGGCCCCAGCTTGTCCCATGTTACCATATTCCCACAGAGAACTCTGAAGAATCCTGGAATTCTCTATATAAATATAATAGTATTCAGTTCAAGTAATAACAGAGTTTCCATGTGGCAGGCACTATCCTGAGCACCATATATATAAATGCACTTAATTTTCACAACAATCTTATGGGATATATACTTGCAGGGAGATTACGTAATCTAGACCAGGTTACACAGTAAGTGATGGATTCAAGATTTGATCCTATGAATCTTGGTTCCAAAATGTATACTCTTAACCATTTTACCATTCAGATACAATTTTGCATCCCTCCGTGAATGTCCACCTTGGATAAATTAGACATGCATCAGAATCTTCTGTGGATTTTTTTTTTAAGTCATGATTTTATTGAAGACAAATTGCTTAGGTATAACAACAGGGTGGACGAGGTGCTATAGACCAGTTTACTGCAAGAGCACACAGCAAAGGGAACTTAACACAGGCCATGGAGTCAGGGAGGGCTTCCTGAGGAAGAAAATTCCTGAAATAAGTCTTAAAGGATAGGTCCAAGCCAGGCAAGCAAATAAGATGAGAGCAAGTTAGTCTATTCTAGCCTCCCATAGGAGAACAAAAACAAGTAGGGAATAGGACCATTTATCTGTGAGTAACTCACTGCAAAGCAGTCTTAAGACAAGAGTGACCGGAAGGTGATGAAGTCAGAGTTGCAGGGTTTATTATATCTCTAAGCCCATGGCTTTTATCCTAAAACTCCCCTATGAAAATTTATCCTGAGGTAATGAAGAACCTGTTTCGTTGCACTGAGAATTCAGAGATAGAATTATAGAAACTTAGTAGTCCGTGACCTCACTTTGTGGGCAGGAAAAATGATTCTCACAGATGACAAAAGCAGTAGTTGGCAAAATCGTGATCTTTTGACTCAAAGCAGAAATTCATTTTTATTATTAGTCTTTATTGGGCCTACAAACTGCTGTCAAAATGGTTAAAGCAAAGGCTCTGGGGTCTTAAGCAGAGCACAATATTTGGGAAGGACATTCTAGGTTTTGGGTTATCTTGGCCACAACTAAGATGCCCATTGGTCAAGTCTATGTAATCACTTGAAGTTTGGGACCTGTGCCATGTCCATACCACACTTGGACATTCACATCATCATAGAGTCAGTATAAGAACTCCTGTGCCTACAGTCCAGCCTTAGGTGCTCTAAGCAACCACTCATCCTGGGGGTCATGCCATCTCACCAGGGCACCTAGAGAGTGGGTTCCCACCACCACTGGAACCCAGGGACCTCTGTCCCCTACTCAGCCTTGGAAAGTCTTCTCCATTCTCTTGCTGCCTTCCTACCCCACTGCTCAAAAAGGAGCATTTTCCTCTCCACCCTCCCTTCTGAGACATTTAACATAATCTCTCCAATTGTTTTAGGCTTTCCCAAGTGCCAAGAAGAAAGCTTGTATTCAGCTTAGGCTTTAGGCACTGCAAAAACATCTGTGGCAAAGGAAACAAAAGCCTCAAAATTAGGAACAAATTCCAAAGAGAAAAGCATCTCAAATATCTCTAAATTTTCCATCAGCAAAAGGAAAACTCAAAGTAATATTTCAACAAATGATCATATAGGGCATACGAATTGTCATACATTTTGCGTCATTTTAAATAACACTAAAAAATCTTTTTGTAGTATCTGTATTCTTGGGATAAACTTCAGGATATATCACTGAGGGACTCTGCTTAGTTAAGCAAATGTAGGATGAGGTCATTAATTTCATGACTAAAGGACAAAGGAGAACCTTTCTCTCCCTTGATGGAGTCTGCTTTTCCCATAGACATCTTGATACATCTTGAAGGTGGGATAGAATAATTTTCAGGAAGCCAGTGGTTTCCTGGAGGAAGCTCAACTCCTTATGCTTGAGAGTCAAAGTTAGAAGATCTTGTAAGAATGGATTGTAATGGTCTAGCCAAGTTCTTCTAACAAAAAAAGAGTAGCAAAGCCCCTTTCCTTGCTCTCCCAAAAAAACACTTACCAGAAGGAAAGGGAAGTTTGAGATGGTCCGGGAGCTCAAATGCAAAGTATGAAAATTAGAAAGAGAGGCTAGTTCTGTAGCAACATAAGGTTGAAGTGGGAAGTACCTCTGGACCAGCGACTCACAAAAAGGCTTGCTAGAGAGATCACGGGGACAGTGGACAAGTATCCATTGGGCTGTGCACAACAGGTCTCCAGGAGCAATAGTGTTATGGGCAATAACTGCAGCACTAGAGCTGATGGAATGATTCCCTCTTCCAGTTCCCTGTCTCTTCTAGAATGTTGAAGCAGAGCTGGTCCCTTTTGGCTGGGGTCCTTTGACAATTAAGGATAAAGAAGGAGGGGACTCAAGAGGAAGAATTTGTGGGCATTCGCATTAGTAATTAGAAATACGAGAAATGTGAACATGTTTGTATCCCAAGCTGGAAAAATATCATTAAATGTATATACTATCAGAGTCACAGGTTTATTTACAGCAAGAGAAAATACAGAAATGTAGTCTTTATTGCTTCCTCAAGCATTCCCACCTGCTGTGTAGAAAGAAAACCTACCTTTTAGTTTACTATAGTAAACTTGCTCCAATAACATTTAAACAGTCCCCTTATATGAAATTCCGAGGCTCTCAGATTCTCAGATGGACAGATCCATCCTCTGTCCTTTAGGACAGGATCTGGGCAAGTGGTAAAAAGACCCGACCTTATTAAAGCAATGAAAGGGGATCCAGGATCATTACTACATGCAGTGTCTCTGGATCCTTCCTGGTCCCTACAGCAGAAAGCTTATCTGTGTGTCGCCCAGATTGTGACCACTGAGGCGTAGACATATGAGGCATGGTCACACCCTAGTGTGCACAGCCAGAGGCCATGGTCCAAGCTGTTTCCCATTCCAAAGGCTCTACCTCCTACCTAATGTAAACAAACAAAAAAAGATCAATTGAAATAACATAGTTTAATTAAAAATAGATCAAATGCTGAGAGATACGTAGGGTACAAGAGCCCCCACAGTAGTATTGTAATTACAATGTGTATATGAAGGGCTAATTGATTTAATATACATTCTTTTCTTCTTTTAGTAGGTACTAGTTAGTTGAAGTTAGCAGATTCCAAAACAACCCAAAATATTTTCTGCTTAAGTTCTAGTAAATTACAATTATACACCTTTCATGATTCACTGGTCAAACAAAATTCCATCCAGAGATAAGTTTTCCAGTGTTCTAAAAAAAAAAAAGTCATGCTAGTATGAATGTGTTGAGAGCCATTTACAATGACATTGTGCATATGTAGTCAGTATTTTCTTTTCATTTCTCCAAGCCAAGCAAAAGGGAGAAGCCTCCCACCAAAACTTTAAGGCAAAGGGATAAAAGAATTGCTCACCCTCCCTAAACCTTAAACTCAAAAATGGGAACAACTAAACTAGAGCTTTGTGTTGTTGGAAAACCCCTGACTACAGACCAGCAGGGCAGGGTGGGCAGTTTGCCTAAGCAGTTGTGAGCCTGGAATCTCCTGGGCAGAATCGTTGGCTTGAGAACAGTTTATCTCCAGGAAATTTCTTTGCTGGGGACAGATGGGGGCGGGGGCGGGAGTTTGGGAGGGGAGAGAAGGGTCTGCTGTACTTGAGATTTTTTTCAGTAGAAGGATTTCAGAAAAATCCTCATTCATATCTAAAATATGTCTTTCCTAGACAGATTAAAGAAGGTTTTAAGAACTGTAGAAAAGTTTTAAGGCAAAGAATGTCCAGTTAAAGTTAGGTTAAACCTATAATTGCTATGGGCTCTTTGCTCCTGGAATAATTAGCACCAAAAGATAACCAACAATGGATTTTACGGGTGTGTATCTTTTCAAAGGAAATCTTTAAAACTAATCTTCTTTTTTTTGTTTGTTTAAAAGGAAAAAGTGAATAGTAAGATGCTGTGATACAAAATGGACAATGTTAAATATAAATTGATTTAAATAAGTAATTCCTTATGCAATCCATAAGTAAATCCTTCCTTAACTTGTGCATTTCATGTTTGGTGATCTTAACTTGGGAGAGGTTGTTGTGGGGTTTTAAATTTTACAGGAGCTTCCAATTCAAGATGGAAGAGGACATACATGTGTTTGTCTCACCGCCTGGGGCCTCAGTAGACTACAGATATGAAACATTTCTGGAAGATGGAAAGCAGATAGGGTCATGCTGACAGATAGCAGAGTACAGAAAACAAGAGAATGAGGCAGGGAAGGCAGAAACCATACTTCTCAGCTGAACCCTTGAGAGGCTTTTAGCTAGGCAGAGGCAGGTATAGAGGGCGGAATGGGAAAGAGAAGAGAAATCTCTTTCAGCCAATGGAACAGCTGCTCCTCTCAGCCATTCACACTGTTCCCAGGCCCCTGACCATGCAGAGTGATGGCTGTAGCCAACATTTAACCCCATATGAAATATAGAAGCTATTCTCTAAAGTCTCAATTAATTTATCTGGATAGGATCAGGGTTGCCCTTGTGGATACTGGCACCTCAGAGTAAAACAACAGGGCAGCTTACTGCATCCTTGGTTTAGTTGGCAGGTTCTAATCTAGAGAGCAAAAGTGATGAGCAAACAGGCAAATATCCAAATGAAAAACCCTATAAAAAAAAGCTTGTAGCTGTGCCTTATGGTAATCAACCCATTCCTTCACGAAAGAACAGAAAGCCAAGCATTAGCAGACATCTGACACAAACCACAGCACCAATGACAGGGACCAAAATGGGCAAAGTGCAAAAAATAATAATGACCCCCAAGGAAAAAGCAATTATTTACAGAACTGAGAAGAGCAAGGGGAAAATAATTCTAAATAGCATTCTCAGAGAAGTTTGAGAAGATATTGAGATATTACATCCAAAACTGTTAATACAAGAACAGGTTGCTATAGAAAAGGAGAAAAAAAAATAAAGTTTTTAAAATTTAAATATTTTAGCTAAAAGAGGAACGTCAATAGAAGAATATATGGTTGATTGATTGTCTTTGTGATCCCACTTCTTCACCCTTCACTTTACCCAAGTCCTTCACTATTTAACCTTGTGGTGCTTTTCCCTCTTTGCCTTGGGGTTCATCCGTGTGATTTTGTTTAGCCAATGATACTAGCAAATGTGACAGAGGCACACTCCGGAAAAATATGTTCCTTCTCTTTTGTATTACTCATTGGATTCTGGACATAATGTGAGAGACACACCGAGTAGAGCCCCAGGGACAGCCTGCTGACTCTTAAAAACACCATCAAGCCCAACAGAGATCAGAAGAACAGCCCATTCAAGTCTCAGTTAGCTAAATGTTCCTCCTCTGGAAGGCCTTCCTTGACCCGCCACCTAATGAACCCTTCCTTGGCAATGATCACATTCCCTTTACACTGCCTTCATAGTGCCCATCATTACTGAAATTATCTTGTTTATATCGTTGTGTTCGTGTTTATTGTTTGTTCTCTCTACTGGAATGAATGCATCACTGGATCAGGGACCTTGTCCGTTTTATTCACTAGTGATTCTTTAGCACCTACAGCAATGCCTTGCCTTTAGCAGGTAAGTAGGAAGTACTTGTTGAATAAATGAATTCAAAACGAATGAATGGATTGGCAGGAGGAATAACTGGAAAGAAGACTGGAATTAGAAGTGATAATCAAAATGTTTCCTAATTGACATGGCCCAAGCATGGATGGATTAGAAAGATTGCCATCCATAGGAGGCCTGAAGGCCCCTCTCTTGCCAGATGATAACACCTGAGTGGATCCAAGGCAGACCCAGAGGATCTCAGAAGTATGTCAACATTTTAATAATGGTTTGGCCACAGGGCATATGATTTGAACACCACTCTGCTGGCTAGGACAGCCATGTAATGCGCTATAGTAACAAAGTCCCATAAAGACTTGTTTTTGAGTGCTCCATAGCATCATCTTAGTGACCCCAAATCAAGCATTGCTTTTGTTGGATCCAAGGCTATGTAAAAAGAGGATTGATCAGCTTGAATGTCAAGCTCTCAGGCATCCTTCTTTGCTTTGTGGGATTGAAGTCATTTAAGGCAAAGAATGAGATCACTTACACTTCTTAAAGACTGAGGGACACTCTGAGCTTCCCACTTCTCCCACCAACATTTCTCTGAAGTCAGCGAGGCACTACTTCTGCTTGGCAGCAAAGAAGCTGCCTTCTCTTATTTCCCAAAGTCCCCCTTCTTTGCCAAGATAATCTTTCCCAGACAGGGGCATTCAGGATAAATAGAAGCTTCCAGAAATGGGGAGTGGAGAGGGGAAATCGCTCAGAAAAGGCCCTGGCAGTGCTTAGTCAAATGAGTTCAACATTTGAATAGGAACCAGCAGCTGACACATACATGAGAAGATTAGGAGAGTGTGTGTACTGAATAGCTCACCAAAACCAAAAAAAAAAGAAATTCAGGCTATGGAGAAGAATGCTAGTTGCAAGAATGAAGCAATTAATTTTCCATACAAAATATCTGTTAACCACAATTTACAAGTTAACTGATAACCAAAATAACCAACATTATAAAATTTCACTTGCTTGGTTGAAAATAAGGAGAAAGCCTGTTAATCAGAGCCAATTTTTAAAGAGGAGGATGGTTTATTTCTCTAAACGCCTTTTTAGTGAACAAACAAGGGTAACTACTAACAGTCTTTTGGAAAACTATACTATCAAGAATGAATAAAAAACATTTTTAATGACTTCAGATTGTTATATCCAGTTACTCCTAGCATGCTTAAAAGTAGATGATTATTACTGTATTAAGTATGCTGTCTCATTTCTTGGAAATATTTTCTCCACACATTAACATTTAAAACATCAGCCTACACAATCACATGATGATTAAAACGATAAATAGTTTGGACGTTAATTTAAGTTTTCCATTTTTAGAAAAACGGCAGCATTATCCCAGAAAGTCTTTAAGTGCACACTCTTAACTCGACCTGCCCAGGGGATGTTAAATATTGGTAAATAGAAAGCGACTATAGAAGAAAGGCTTTCTGATCAATCGGGGCAAATCTTTCAGGAAACATCCAACTTAAAAGAAACTCTTCTTCTGGCCTGAAGCCAGAGAAGCCTCTAACCCTCTCCCACCACAACTTCAGTCATTTTTTAGACGGCATTTTCCCCCAGAACCATTAACATTATAGAACAGACAAAATTCCAGCCTGTCTACATTTCACAGACAGCAAAAAAGAACCCCCCAAATCCCAAAATAATGGGAAAAGTTGATGAAATCATAGAGTCACAGTAGAAATTACCTTAAAGACTAAACTTGGTCTATTATGAACCAGGAACTTCTGTGAAGTAATTAACATGGAATATTCCATGTGACATGTTGTCTAAGGAAGACCAACCTAGTAGTGATTACTCCAGGCTCAAGATGTAACCAATAGCCCAGCAATAAGAACAGGTAGCTAACAGTAGAGACATACCGTAGATATGCATATGGAGAGAAAGGGGTGGGGTGGGCTGTGATGACTAAGGTTATGAAACATAAGTGCTATACTTTATTCCTTAGTTTGGGTTGACTCATTGTTTTCTAAAATCCCAAGCTGAGTCATTTGTTATTATAAGCCAAGTAAGCTGAAATGAGAGACCCAGCTGGTTTACATCCTTACTATCCTAGGGTAGAGATTGGTAGCCCCAAACCAAGATGATGCCTGAACAAGTCCTATTTCCCTTTCAAGTAGACCCCACACCCAAAACAGTACAAAATCTCTGTTCTAACACTTATCCTAATTGCAGGGAGTTGGGGGAGGGTGTCAGTAATTTATTTTGACAATCGCTGTATAATAAAAATTTAAAAAGTCTAAAAAGTTTTAAAAGTCACTTATCTCCTTATTGAAATAGCAGTTTTAGATGCTTTATGTGATGATAAAATGCCAATTATAGCTTATTGCTAAGCCAGTAGGAACAAAGTCTAAAACTAAGGTCAGACACCTGGAAGAAGATAGACAAAATGGCAAAGTATAAATATTGACCAAAGCCAAGGACAGACTGAAGCCAAAAATTAAGAGTTTGAAACACCAAGTGGCCATATAGGGAGGCTAAACACCAGGGTCGAAGAGGAACATATGAGATAAAGGACACAGAATTTGGAGGAGTCTATGCTAGGTATCCATGGCAAGAATAAACATGAACGACAGACAAGCACAGATGGAAGAAACAGATACACAGAGGGGAGAGACGTGACACTCAAGGACTGAGCTCTTGACATCCCTCATATTCTGGTTCTAATACTGTTTTAAGGCCCAACTGCAACTCTGCTCTTGGATTGCCCGTAACACTTCTGTATTCTTACGGTAAATTCCCCAACCCCTTTTCTTTATTACTTCCTGTTACTTACAACCAAACAATTTTCGTTAACATAGCGTATGCACATTGAAACATATTGCCAAATAGTCCTCCATAAAGTGCGTGGGATTCACTTACTCAACAACAGGTGCCTATTTCTCTCCACTCGTATTAACTCTGGATATTTTCACTCTTTTCAGAAATAACTTTTGCACATGATGGCTTTGCCACAGAAATACCAAAGGAATGAGTATCAGGAAGAGATCTGGACTCAGAGAACAGGGGCTCCTAGTGATATGAATTTGGGTTATCTTCCATTGGGAAAATGATCAGACCATTTGTGGCTAAACATGGAATAGTAAGATCATGCTAAGCAAGGGAATCTTGGAATGAACGGACAGAATGGAGGATAAGTATATGCTGCATCACAGTCAAAAAGGAATGGATCACAGCAGATACCTTTTGAGAACCGAGGAAACTGCCGAGTCCATGAGTATTTCCTCTTCTTATGATCCCACTGGTGTCCAAAGCTGATCCACCAAAAGGGTAATCTACCACACTACAGTATGATATGTTAAAGGTATGTTAATCATACCTTTATACAAGATGAGAGTTAAGTATTTATATAAGATGAGATGTAAGTATTATAAAGGAAGAAACTATCATTTTACAAATAAGACTGACTTCTGTGATAGCCTATGAGTAACTGCAAATTATGAAACTTGTAAAAGAGTTCAGAGGAGTAGATAAACATGTACAAATCAAAATAGTTCTAGGTAGAACCAGTTAAAATATATACTACAGATTATGTAGTAATCAAATTACAAACAAAATTACAAACAAAAATTGGGGAATGAACATAAAATATATATATATATAAAATGTATATAAATAGCAATGACAATGACAAAAAAATAAATTCTATTTATAAAAATAAAGACTTTAAATAGAGAGATGTGTCTTCAGATTGGACTATAAATACTATAAGATGTAAGCTATGCCCTGAATTCAAATAAAATTCAATGAAGATACATTTAAAACTTGACAAAAGTATTAATCTGGAAGAAAAGCCCATGAATCTTATAAAATGTGGAATTAACTGGGGACACTTGTCCAAACACATATTAAAGCTTACCATAAACTACAGTAATCAAAAAAGTGTGGTATTGGCAGTGGAATGAACAAGAAAAAAATCAATTAAAAAAAACAGACTCAAATATATACAAGTATCTGGCACATGATATAGGTTATACTTCAAATCAGTGGGAAGAGGATAGATTAGTTAGCAAATTATATTGTGAAAAATAAAGTTGGAACCATTGTGTATCTGTCACATACAGTTGCAAAAACCCAGTATTTCATTAGCTAATTTAAGAAGTTGGGAATTTATTACATGGTACTAAAGGGCTTACAGAATCATTAAGGGAACTGCAAAAAAGAGAAAAAGACTATAGGCTATACTCCCAGGAATAATGCCCAAAACCAAATGGTAGGTCTGGGCAAGGAGAGTTAGTGCCAAGTTGCTAAGCTGCTTCTACAGTGGCCAGATCTGAAACCATACAGCCTTTGCTAGCTTCTGCATCAGTGAAAGGGATGTCATTTCACTTTCTCTCCACAACTGACTTGCACAGTTGAGTCTGATGCAAGTACATCCAATCAACAAAACCTAAATCACATCAGAAACACTAGTTGCACAGATGTGTGGGAACTGCAGGTTTGAGCTTTTCAGCCTGAGCAATGCAAGGAAGGGCATTAGAAGGAGAGGGAATAGAGGGTGAGCAGACCAACTCACATAAATAAAAATAACCCTCAGATAACTTCCATGTAAAGAACTAAATGGTAGAGTAGAACGAAATGCAGATATATTTAAGTACTTAAACTAATTTAGTATTCTAAGTATTAATATGCTATGTATTATAGTGTATTAATATATTTATTCTTTATAATGACCCAGGAGGTAGATACTATTATTATTTCCATTTTTTCACTGAGGGAACTAACACACATAAAAGGTTAAGTAACTTGCCTGACTGTTACACAACCAGTTAGTGGTTGAGCTGGGCAAGGTAATCCTGTTGTAAAACCCTAGGTCTCAATCACAACATTAAAATATTGTTATCAACCTGAATATTGTCAGCTAATATTTATTAGACACCAACATTCAATACAATGCAGTCATTTTTTAAGTGTACAATTCACTGTCTTTTAGTATATTCACAGTGTTATGCATTAAGACTACAATCAATTTGGGAACATTTTCGTTATCTCAAAAAGAAATCCCGCTCCCCTTAGCTGTCACTGCCCCGCCCCCATCACCCTAGGCATCATACCAATATGTCATTTGCATGATCTAGTGTGTCTTTGCACAATCCTACATGGTAGGAGCTAATATCCCCAGTGTACGGATGAGGAAAGTGAGGTAGAGAGAGGTTAACAACCTTGCCCGAGTTATACAACTAGTAAATAGTGGGAGTGGGACTTAAATTCAGGTAGTCTGTCTTCAGAACACATTCTCTTAACAACTACTCTGCTATGCCACCACCTTCTTGTATTATATTACAAAAATGAAAACTCAAACTAGTAGCAATTGTTCCAGGAATGTAAAGATGGTTTAATTTGAATAAACCTAGTACTGTGATATATTATACCAATAATTATAATGAAAAAAATCATCTGCCAAAAAGCATTTGAGAACATTTAATGTATATTTCTAGGAGAAAAAAAAGATGGATTAAAAAAAAGCTCTTAGTAAGCAAGAAGAGAAGAATCCTTACACATCTGTCTCAAATAGCTGTAATACCTGACAGTGATGTAAGAAAGACATACATAAGTAATAAAGAATAAAACACATCTGTTTTCATTACCCTAACTTAAATTTATTTTACATGTTTTAACCAACACAGTAAGGAAAAGAAAAAAAAAATGAAGTTTCTCTTGAAAAAGAAAATGAAAAATAATGATTTCTATATAATAGATTGTATAAATAGAAAAATACAAGAAAATCAACTTGAAAATCATTTTCAGTAGTACAACATTTCAGTAATACAAAATTTCAGTAATACAAAAAAGGGAAAGTCTGTGGGAAAAAACCCAACAAGCTAAATGTGTGTGGGGGTGGCAAAGGGAGTGGGATGTTAGAAGTCAAATCTGTCTTTCAGGCTAAACAGTCCCCATAAACTGGAAACCATTAAGTCCTGCTTCACCTCCCAACAATGCATACCAGTTAAGATTCTTTACATTCTTTCCCTTGCCTATTTTGCCTGGAAAAGTGCTTAAAACCACAATGTTGGACAGATAGTTTATTTTTGTGTGTCAGTATTTTAACTGGAAGGAAGAGGAGAGGAATTTTCATAGATCTTCAGATTATGGTGATTTGACATTTTATTAGTTACAAGATTTATCACCCATGTGGAAAAAGAAAGAACTTTTGCGAAGGAAGAGTGGAAAAGCTAAGGGCCAGTATTGTGTATTCCCTTCTTCCCTGACCTCCAGTAGTGTGGAGCAAAAAGAATAAGCCTGGAGTCCTTTGAAGTCTGTGTGGCTTTAAGGAAATTACAGAGTGACAATGTCATGGAGCATCTCACAGACTGCTGGAGTCACCAGGGATCAGGCTGAAAGGAACCCTCAGCTTTGCATATCCAGGAGCCCAGATGTATTTGCTCAACTAGGGGTTTTCCTAGGATATCCAAGAGCTTTGACTTAACGAACTTATGAGGTAATTTTTGATAAACCGTCTATTTATGCATCTTTACTCTCTTCCCTCCCACAAAAGCTTTGGAGGCTAAGATGTCAGTCAATTAATTTATCTTTAGAAATACATCAGTAGCTGGGTGTACCAGATAAAAACAGACTTAAAGTCAGAACCTATGGTCTGAGTCCCAAATCAGCCATTTAAATACTTATTATGCATGAGCTTGGCTGAGCCACTTAACCTACCATTCCACTATACTGTTTATACAACAGACTCTTTATAAACATCTCTCTTAACCTCTACATGGCTTTGGAACCTGCTGATCACCTTTCCTCCTGGAGCTTTCGTGGCACCACCTTTCTGGTTTTCCTCCTACCTGTCGGCTGATTGTTCTCCTTATCCTTTATCTCACCCCTCGCATTGGGGATCTGTCTTCAGTACTCGGTTATTTGGGTTTAAATCACTTTCTCTGGGGAGCCTCATCCAAATCCACAGATTCAGGTCCCAGATCTTTATCCTGAAACCCAGAACTGTAAACTGCACATCTCCACCTGAACACAGCATGGAGACCTAAACTCAACAGGCCCCAAAGGAACTAAGCATCTGCCCCTGTGCCTCCCCACACTGTCCAAATCAGAAAATTAACTCCTCATGTGAAGTTGATGCTACCGGGATGCCATTTTGAATATCAAGTGTGAGAAGCAAGGATTCTTTTCGTAACTCCAACAACTAGACCATCGAGTCTTGTGGGTTCTACTTTGTTTACATCCCTTGGCTCTGCATCTTCCCTCCCTCCATTGCCTTAATTCAAGATTGTGTGACATCTCCTTCAATAGCCTCTCAATGCTCTCTACTGAGCTCCTGACTCTTTTCTGGACCATGCCAATGTTTCTTACATACTCCTCCCATAATGACCTGTATCAAAGGCAAATCCAAGACTTTTAAATGGCTTTTCCATGGCTCTAAAGTCATTTAAGCCCCTTTGTTTCGTACGCAAGGCCCTCCATGGTCTGGCTTCATTTTACCTCTAGATTCTCATCTTCAATCTCCTTCCCATGTCCCTTGCACCTCAATTATTACCTCTATTTTCCCAAACACATCATGTATCCTTGTATGCATGTATCCTTGCCTTCCTACTCTCTGTTTCTTCTATTGGAATGCCATTCCAAACCCCAAGGCTTTCCCTCCTCTCATCCCCCTAGGAGCAGTTCATTTGCCCTTTCACAAGAAGTCTTCCCTTGTCCCCAGTGTGACAGAGTGCATTAGTAGCCCCAACTGTTTACCACTCCCTGCATTTACATTTTTGGCATGGCCTCATCATGACCAAAGTATAATTCCCCACATCTTAACTTCGGGGTTGGCCTTGTGCCTTGTTTTGGCCAACAGCACAGAAGCAGAGATGATAATGTGCCAGCTCCAAGCCCCTTTAAACAACATTCTGACATCACTATGAGAAGAACACGCCTGAGCCTGTCCCAAAAGAAAGCATAAGAAACGCTTGGAGAACTTCTCCAAGGAGCTGACCTGAGTCCAGCTTCAATCAGCTGACCCTCAGAGGACCAACAGACATGTGCAATAAATAGTTACTGTCAATGCAACCTAGTTTTTGTGATTGCCTGTTACAGGGTGCACTGTAGCAATAGATTAATGGAATCAGTGCAGTTTATTTGTTCCTTGCATGCCTCTGTCCAGCTTCTCTCCAAGACAAATTAGAAAGCAGAACTGGCACCTTGACCTGTTGCCATTACTGTTGAGCACATCATAAACTTCAGTCCGAGGGAGGAAAAATCCTCTTTTCTTTCCGATAAAGTTTCTTAAAACAGTAAATACAACCTGCCTAGCACTGTTCCCCCGAATAAATGAAGTCTGAGTCCTTTCCTGTAAGTTGTTAATTCTCTAACCAAAACAATTTTATCCTTGACTTTTACAAGACTAATACCTACATCTATATGGGAGCCTTCAGTTACAGATAAGACAATCACAGAAAGAAACATCTGCTTTCCAGCTATGAACAAACCAAATTTAATCTTGGTTATTGAGAGAGCCCAGCTCTCTTGAAATCTGGAATAACTTGAAAAACTTTGCAAGTAGAAACACTTTTATTTTCCCAGTGTATTTATCTGAGTTTTTCTTTGCCATAAACAAAGGTTTGGGGCATCAGTTTCCATCTAGGGCTCAGTATTCTAGAAGCCTATGTCTTGCAAGCGTGATGGCAGGTCAGGGATTTTTGTCAGTGAAAGAAGAAATCTGAAAGGCACTGTTTTGTGGAAATACTAAATTTAAAAGATTGGCCCAAAGTCCAAATTTATAACTAATCCCAGAGGAATAAGCAGGAAGAGAATCCAAGTACAAGTCTAGAGACAGGCACCTTGAATACTGAATTCTTACACTCATGAAAAGGTATTGTTGCCATTGTTTAGAGAGCCCTGCAGCCTATGGCACAGGTGACAGACAGCTGTGCTGGCATGGAGGACTTCTATTGTAAACTTTTCACATAGTGACACAGAAAGTTTGTATTTCTTTTGTGCTGTATATAGAAGACAAGCTTTTTGATACTTGTGTGGAGACATTACAAATGATGATTATGAACAAGATATAGCTATATGGGACGTGCATATGATACAATGTTAAGTGAAAAAACAGAAAGTACAGTTATTTGTATACATTATTGTACAACGTATCCCTAGAAAACAGACTGGTAGAAAATACATGCCCAAAGTGGTTATTAGGTAAGTGAAATTGAGAGATTCTTTTAAATGTTTCTATTTTACGAGAATACTTCATATAAAAACATAACTTTATGATAAAATAATAAATGTCTCACATAAAATAGTACCTACAAATGAAAGCTGTAAATTTAAAAAGAAAGGTTTCTTTGTGAGCGCTGAATGAGAACAAAGCATTTTATCTTAGTCTGGACCTAGAAATTGAAAAAAAAAAAAAAAAAAGAGAAAAAAAGTATGGGAACAAAGCGAAAACCTCACCGGAGTATTCCCACAGGAATACCCTACCAAGGGCTCACTATTTATTCCAGTCTGTTATAGCCACATCTCCAAACTGGATTGGAGACAAATGAATCACTCTCTGGCTCTAGATTTCTAGACTCTACACAGACTACCAGTCCTTCTGATACATGACAATTGAAAAGATTACTGTTTACTTCAATTATATGTCAGATATTTACTCCCAACTGGTTTTCTTGATTGAACATGAGGCATACTTTGGTCTTTTGCTAAAGACTTTGAAATATTTCCTCAGCAAATTCACTTCACTTTTTGATTGGGTGCTTATATGCATAGAAGAGAGGCTCATTTTTATTTCATCTTCAGAGGATGAATTTTCAGACCTCACCTGCAAATCCAAGGTATCCACCCTATTTGGTCGCCCCACGCACTATCTACAGCCCGTTCTGGCTTTTAACAAACACATGTGAAAGCAGCTGGTCCCAATCTTGTTCATAAAAACCCTTCCTACCCTTGATGTTACAACTGTCCATCAGCTTTAGTTATTCAAATTAACTCACCTTCTCTGATTGACTTTACCTCCCACATTCTGTTTTCCAGGAAAGAAGTTAAACTTTTTTTCTGGAAACCTGAGAATATCTCCCCATTGGTATTAAACTGAAGATACATAAAAAGAATACTCTATTGTGGTGTAAATATTCCCAGCACTGCCTGTTTTATAAAGCCTAGTGTAGGGTGGGTGGGGCAGGGAGAGAAAGTAAGCAAAGATATATTTCTCTACCAAGATCAATTTCTCAAATAGGAAATCACAAATTCTGAACATCTGATCAGAATCAGATGTTCACGTGCAGAAGCTTGGAGAGTCACTTCAGGAAAAAGCCAGAATTCTGAACCCAGGTTAGAAGTAAGCAGCAAGGGAGACATGGCAACCAGGACTGACTCATGACTTATAATCATGGACATAAATGGACCTGGCTGCTGTCACATTCAAAGAAACACAGTCGAAAACGGCCTGCGAAATTCATTTGTAAACACGCAACTCTCAAAAACAACAACAACAAAGAGTGTCAATGGTACTGAATTCAAAACCTTCCTTGTCTTCCCTCTGAGTCACCATAAAGATTAACTACATATCTCTCTCCCCCACCATGATGCTCCCCTCCCCACCCGGGTCTTTCTGTGCCATTTTTCTGTTTCTGGGAGCTGGTGGGGCAGAGAGAAATGTATGTTCCTCAGAGGGTGGTGGACAGGGAACAGCCAAGATGAGAAAACAGTTTTCTCTTGGGGGAAGTGAGTTGCTGAAATGATTTACATAGATTAACCATTTTTATTATGTCTTCCTGCCCCTCTGGTCAAAATTACCATCTCCCCCTCCAACACGCACACACATACACACAAGAAAATTCTTATTTTAAGTAGGGATCCCAGAAATGCTTTTTATTTACAGTCTAACTTCCCCACTTTCTTTCTTTTTCTGGAGATATCTGTAAGTGTCCTTGTGTGTGACCTGCTTCTGGACATCTTCCAGGTGGACAACCACAGTCCCTCCTACCAAACTGGAGGCTGAGGGACAGGCAAATTCCTGGGAAGCAAACACAGTTGATTCCATATTTAATTGGCTGTCACTTCCCAAGCTCTGTCCCAGCTATTTGGCACTTAAGTGGTTTCTCTGGGAAGAGGCCTCCTCGTTGCAGATTACCACTAGATGTCCCTCTTCCCTTCAACCTAAACAGAGGAATGCGTCTCTACCTCACTTGGAGCCTGGGACCAGTTAGGGGAATGAACACCTGCATGGGCAGAGCCTCTCAGGGAGTAATCAGAAGTGCGGTTCTCACTCAGAGCTCGGCTGTCTTGGAGAGTCCCCTGACATCTCTCTTTCAGGGGCTCTGTCTTGAAGGAGTGAAGAGGTGTCTGCACACTATCCCAGCATTAAGTTCTGACCTCCATTAGGAAAAGAACTCCGGCACCCAGAAAGCTTTTAACGTTGACTTATTTTCCTCAACTCTATTCTTCTTCACCAACAGAAAGACTTAGAGGCTCTTCAGAGTAGCAGTGAAGTTCAGGATGGTTTAATAATTCCTGAGTGTAAGTTGACACTATATGAATTTTATTTGGCTGCTTCTGAGCCTCCAAGTTTCATTCACTAGCCCCTTGGAGGGTAGCCCTGATGGTGTAAACAGGGTGGATCTTCCCAAGAGTATTATAAATTAGCATATGAGTCTTAATCACTTTCCATGTTGGTCAAAGGCAACGAGGTGTTTCTGCTCAGAAATGTCAGTTGAGTCCATGATCATTTCAACAGGAGGCCCAGCAGACACTCACATAAATAGCAGCATTTCTCTGTCCCTGAACATGACTTTCCTTACACATGTCTGTGACACATTCTAACCACACCCTATTACATTATATACTGTCATATCTCAAGCTTTTGGGGACAACTGGCCAGCACCAAATGCCTCCAAAGAGTGCTAAACTACAAGTTGCATAGGAGCCATGAAGTCCGTGTGTGTGTGTGTGTGTGTGTGTGTGTGTTGGGGGAGGGGGCCCCAAGGTGGCAGGGGGTGCAGTGAATCTAACTCTCCTGGATAAAGGCAGACCAAAATTTTGAACTAATCAAGGAAGGTCAGATTCTGAATTCCTCTCACAGTGGCTCACTGTAAAACCTTTCATGGATGAATCCTTTGTGGTCCAAAGGGAATATATTCCAAGAATATCTAAGAATATTTCAAGAATATCAAACTACTATCACAATTACCAAATTTAAAACATAATGAAGGCAGCAAACAATAGAAGAGATATTTTATAAAATCTCAAAGTCAAATTAGAAACTTGAGCTGCACATAAAAATGTAGCCTAAAGCTTCCTCAGGCATGATTTTCAGTTTCCCCCAAATTTAACTGAACATGGTTTTCATGGAAATGAGGAATTGCATAGGGAATTGACATGTATCTTCTGGAATTTAGAGGATCCAGAAAGTGGAGACTTACTGTTGCCTGAAGCCCCTGTGATAGTTAAACAAAGATATAAGGCTTATGTGAGGGCAGCCTATCTATGAAGAATTTGGGCTGAGATTTTCCCAATGTGTTAACTGAGAACTTCAGACCTTATCAAAGTAGCAGTGAAGTTCAGTGAAGCCTAGCTTGGGTCATCTTGCAAGGTCTCTATCCAAGAAGTTGGCTAGGGCAGAAGGAACTCAGTAATAAGAGGCTCTGCATACTTAACCTGAGAACTACAAACTGATGAGAAGACATCAGCAATAGTAGGCATAGAGTGTGTTACTTATACTAGGGAGTAGTGCTGGATCAAAAGTCCCCAGAGAATCTCCAAAAAGTCCACAAAAATGACCCATGAAAGAAAATCAGTGTTTGGGAATCTGATGTGCAGGAAGTTCCAATGCCAGGTTATGACAGCAAAAGCCACATAAGTTATTACCCTTTTTTATTAATGCCTCTTCCATGTCCACAATGCCCCAACTTCATGAAATAGCAGTTAGTGAACACAAAGAGTACAAAGGGTAAATGCTCTTTAAAACTGTCAAGGTCATCAAAAACAAGGAAAGTCTGAGAAGCTGTCACAGCAAAGAGAAGCCTGAAGAGATATGACAACTAAGCAGTACCTTTGGTAAGATTCTGGAACAGAAAAAGGACATTAGGGAAAAACTAAAGAAATCTCAATAAACGATGGGCTTTAGTTAATAAAAATGTATCGATATTGGTTCATTAATTATAACGAATGTACTACAGAAATGGAGAATGTTAATACCGGTAGAAACTGGGTTCAGGGTATATAAAGACTGTGATATCATCACAAGTTTTCTGTAAATCTAAAACTGGTTTTAAAAAATAATTTTTCAAAAGTAGATGAAGGATACCAGTTAAGATGCCATTAAATTAATTCAGATGACTAGTGATAGGTATTGGGACCAGAGAGGTAGCGACTGAAATGAACAGAAAGGAGTTGAATTCAAGTTATGCTCTAAAAATAGAGCAGGCAGCACTTGCTGGTGGATTGTGTTGTGAATGAAGAAAGGAAAGAGAGGTACTAAGGGTGACTCCTAAGTGTGGGGCTCACATGACTGGATGGCCAGCAGGGTGTGTTTGCTGACATGGGCACAGGGAGGGGAAGAGGTTGTGGTTATTGGGGGCAGGGAGGAGAATGGAGGTTAAGTGATCTCTTTTAGATGTATTACGTTTGAAATGCCTATTAAACAATAAGGTGAAGTTGTCAGGTAGTCTGGGGCTCAGGGGAGAGCACAGGGCGAGGCACATTTATTTAAAAGCCATATTGGTATATTTAAAGCCCTTTTATAATTGTCAGAAATAACTTAGAAATATTATTTAGAAGAAGGCCCAGGACCAAGCCCTGGGGCACTACGATATTTACGGATTGTGAAGAGGAAAAAGAACCAGAAAGGTAGACAGAGAAGGTGCAGCCATAGAGGTAGGAAAATCAAGAAAGCATTTATTGGAAGCATAATGAAGAAGATATTTGTTAGACCTATCACATGCTGTTGAGTAAGTGAAAGAAGAGAAGTAACTACCAAATTTCGAAAAATGAAAGAGCTTTTAAGAGACGGGTAGGACTGGAAGCCCAATTAGGGTGCACTGAGGAGAAAATGGGTGATAAGGAAGAGGAAATAGTGACTACAGACAAAATTTGAGAAGTTTTATAGCAAAGCAGAGAGATAGAGTAAGAGCTGTAAGAGGTAAGATCAAATATCTCCCATCTTACTTTTTTTTTTTTTCCTATAGGCCAGAAACTCTGATGAAACTTAAAGAAAATAGAAAATATAATACTAAAAAATAAATAAAATTCAAATCACTAAAATTTTTTAAACACTCCTAAATACCAAAGAAACAGAGTTTTGCAATCTAGAGACCCACGTAATTACTCACTTCTCTCAACCTTGGCCTCAATCTAAGCTTTGGCACTAAGCTTCAGAGGGACTCTCCGCCCATTTACCATACTCAGAGAAAGTCTGTTCTTGAACTCCTGCAGTCAGGGGCTGGTCAGGTTGGACCACACTCAGGACACCAAAAAGTGACATATGTAATTGCTGAAAGGGCTCAGATCAGTTCCAACACAGACCAAGATTACCCTTAATTGATAAAAATAAAGTATTCATCAAAAGCACCTTGCAATAGAGAGAATCACTAGCTTAGTATCAAAGCTCCAATAGCAGAAATAATAAAATAATTTTTAAAAGATTAGAATGTGTTTTTCCAGTACAATTTAATAGGCTATAAGGAAGCATAAAACTAATGCAGGTTACTGTGGAAAAATGAGCAATCAAAGAATAGAATGAGTTCTTAAGGGAAAAAAATAATTTATAAAACTAAAAAAATAAATAAATAAAAGAGGCCAGAAATAGCAGAATGAACACAGGACTGCTGAAAAACATCCCAGGAATTCACTCACCTTTTCGAAATATTATTTACATACCTCCTGTGTTCTCTGTTCTGGCTCGTATCCAGGCACTGGATATACAACAAGAAAGAAAGATATTTGTTGTCCTATGGAGCTTTCATTCTAGTGGGAATTATCACAGAATTTAGAGCAAAAAGAGACATTGATGTAAATGATAAGTGGAATGATCAGTAATATAATCAATGGATAAAGGTGATCCAATATCTGCATAATCAGGTTTTCTAGAAGGAGACTAGAGATCACACAAAAGAAATAATAGAAGAAAATCTCCCTGAGCTGATTGAAGTTTACATCAAAAAGGCTCACTTATTCCTCAGGAGAAACAGTAAAGGGCATTCAATTGTGTTAATATCAAATTTAAAAACCTTTTAAGTTAAAAGGCATTATTAGACATAGCAAGCACCACTACATAATGATACAAAATTTAATTCATGAGGAAGATAATTTTAAACATGAATACTCCTAATAAAATAGCCCCAGAATATGTGAAGCAGAAATTCATAGACTTCCCAAGGGAAAAATGATAAATGTACTTCAAAGTAGGAAATCTCTTTATGTCTTTCTCACCTGTAGGCAGAAAACAGCAAAATAGAAAAGATTTTAAAACATAAACGATGTGATTGATCTAATGAAAACATACAGAATTTTGCATCCAAATATTGGAGAATATTAGTTCTTCTCAAGCACACGAGACACATTTAGAAGACAGATACCAGGATAGAAACTCTTGATTTCTGAATTCCAAAATAAAGATTAAATCCTTCACCATGATAATGTACCAGACTGGCATAATTTATCACTCATGAAACAATGCCAGAAATGATTGAGCAATGGTCTAAAATTTCATAAAAGAAATAATATTACCCAAGAACTGTAGACTCAGCCAAAAATGTTCACATAAAAGGAAAAATGAAATATGTTTGCATACATACAAGCAATCACAAAGTATGCTTTCTGGTGGAAAAAATCACTTATGGAAGCCAAGAGAAAATGATTTAGCATAAAAAAGTAAGGAAAGAGAAGATACGATATTTTAAAAACCTAACAAGCAACATAACCAGCAAAGTAGAGTTTTCTAAGGACTTGTTAGCAGATGTTAGCAGATGTTTCTTCAAAGAGAAACTTCATTATGAAAAAAAATTATCTGAAAATAAATATGCAGTTTTTAAATATATGAGGAATTTTAGAGAAATGGTGTAGAAAGGAAGTAAAACTGCGGTAAGTTTCTGAACCTGAAAAAGGGAAAAACACACACATATATTCTCATTATTATAGGGGTTAAAAAGTTTTTGAAAAACATTTTTTAAATATACAACTTCAAAGAAACTAGAAAAATAATTTCCAGATGGCATATTAAAACAGAGAAAAATAAGGATTACAAAAGCATAAGAAGGAGAAATGAAAGAGAATCAACTAAAAAACTCTATTGTGCAAAGCCTCATGGAATTAATAATAAAGCAAAATCATGATTTCTGCTGTTTATAAGATATATGTCCAAAACAAAAAACATAGAGTTGGAAAATTAATAAAGAAGATAATAGCGGTCTTGGAAATACTTCAAAGAAGTCTTAAATCAAACAACAAAAAGTGCTATTGAATAAGAAAATGTTCAACAATGTCAATCTAAGTCGTAAGCATTTAATTTGGCCAAAATTACAATCATAGAGGGAGATTATAGCAAAATTATCTTAATTCCATAACTAAGAAAATGATAAATTATGATATAGTAAACTAAATATACCAATCCTAAATTTTATAAAAAGGAAAATATAGATCTGTATACCCAGAAAAGAACTTATAAACTTTTCAAGTTTTGGGGGATTTGATACATTAATTCTAAATTGTAAACAAAACAAATGTGTAAGAATATAGACAAAAATATGGGCACAGAGGAATAGTATG
>RJWJ010008237.1:0-54237 GCA_004363605.1 Indri indri | reverse complement strand
CCTCGCCCCTCCCCCTTCCCCCTCCCTCCCTACCCGACATCCAATAGATGTTATTCTCATATGTACACTTATGTGTTGTTCAGTTACTACCAATTTGATGGTGAGTACATGTAGTGCTTGTTTTTCCATTCTTGGGATACTTCGCTTAGTAGAATGCGTTCCAACCCTATCCAGGAGTATACAAGAGGTGCTATATCACCATTGTTTCTTAAAGCTGAATAGTACTCCATGGCATACATATACCACATTTTACTAATCCACTCATGTATTGATGGACACCTGGGCTGTTTCCACACCTTTGCAATTGTGAATTGCGCTGCTATAAACATTCAGGTGCAGGTGTCTTTTTCATAGATCTCATTTCAAATAGCACCTCTTCATGAGACCTTTCCCTGAGCCACCAGAAGGCATGGGTAGATATGCCCTCTGTTTACTCTCCATTACGCCCCCATTTGATTTTTGCAACCCATTCATCACTACTTGAAATGTGTATATTTATTGGTTTATTGGATGTCACCCCACTGAAGTGGAATCTGTACCAGAGCAAGGACTTCAAATGGCTTGTTCTCTCGTGTATCCTCAGAGCATTGAACAGTTTCTGGAAGGCAGTAAGTACTTAATACATGCTCACTGAACAAAAGTGATAGATGAGTGAATGGTAGGGAGAGTGGAGAAAGGGGCATGCCCACTAGCAATCAAGCAAAGGTGCGGACTGAGCAGCAGTCTGAACTGAGGGGGAATGCTTACTGGGAAGTCTGGCAGTGATGCAGGCAGCATCCATTGGCTCTCCCGGCCTGCCCTGACCCCTCAGTAGGAATAAAGCAGGCTCAATGCAACTCTTTTTGAGGAGAGTCGAAAATACAATTTGAAGAACTCATGATTTTAACAGACAAACCTGGAAAATGCTGCTAGAGCAGGTTACTGAGCTATTTCTTATTGCCTCATCCTGCTGCCTCTTTCACCCAGTAAAGATGAGCAGACATTATTTGCATAATGTGCAGGTACAAACTATTAAAAGTCTGGAAATTAATATAGCTGCCAACAGACATTCTTTTCAAAGGCACCCACAAGAAACTAGATTCTGAGAGAACTTGTAGCATACAATTTTGGGTGCCCCAAGAACATGCTTTGTGAGGGAGAAAAAAAGGTAATGGGTTCATTGCTGCCAGAATGCAGTGTCTTGACACACAGTTTGAGATGTCTGAATCTGACATTTAATAGCTGAGATGATAGTGGCCAAATACTTCTTGAGGTCAAATTCATGCAGAGTTCCTGGAAAGGTGAGAAATCACTGAGATCCGTAATGACAAAACTGATGAGAAGATTGATGAAACAGTGGTGGCAACAGGACGAGCCTCCAAAATAGCTTGTGAATGATTCATCCCTGTGACAGCAAAGCCGATGGACAGTAGCACATTGTTAATTAAATAACAACCACCGGGAAAATGCTGTAAATTTCTTTTGGCTCTGTGTTGGTGATTTCATACTTTGAAGCAGAGAAGTATTTTTTGGTAAGTGTTTCATTTTTGGCCTAAATTGTATGCACCTCTCTTCCTTTCTTCTTTCTCTTCTATCTCCAGCATATTTGATTTTAAACCAAAAAGGAGAAACCAGAAAGAAAAAATGGGAGGAAGGGATTGGAGGTGGGAGAATAGGTGGGAAGACGGGAAGAAAGAGGGAGGAAAAAAGCTCTCAGGTGTCCTGATAACATCACAAAAGAAAGGCTCACTTCCATTCCTTTCCAGTATGTGGCTATATAGTATATATTTAATATAATATTTTAGTTTTCTAGTAAATATAACTCCCATTTATTGAGAATCTGCCACAAGATTGGCATTTTGCTGTTTGTATTCAGTAAGAGTTAACGTTTATTGCTTACCATGTGCCAGACATTGTACCAAGCATGAGTCCTCACTGCAACCCTGTGAGGTAGGGAACTTTTTTTTCCCTGTTTTTTAATAAATGAGGAAACTGAGGTAGATATTAAATTCTTGCTTGAAATACACTGTCTTGTTTTAATGAGTGTGAAAATTTCCATAAAACAATTTTTAAAGAGATCTTTGACATGAAAGCAGTTGATAAGAATTACAGTTTGCTGAGAAATACAATCAAGGCAATTTAAGGTAAACCAGCCTTGAATTCAAATGAACTCTTAGCTACAGTTAGGACAGCAAGGAGATGAAGTCTTACTCCTAAAATGAGTGAAGTGCCAAGTGATCTCAGCTTGGAAAGCGGCTAAAATGGGCTGGAAGAATGAGGTACTCCGTACTTAGATGGATTTCTTCTGTCCGCTTCCTGGCTTGCACTGGTTTGGAGAGAAGCATTCCTCAGTTCAGGGATTAAAGAGCATGGGGATAGAGAACTGAGGCCAATCTCCACAGTAGTTCCAATCCCACCGATTGCCAAGGGCTCACCTGCAAAGGCTTTCCAGCCAAAGTGGAGGGTAAGCCTAGAACTATCTCCAAGGCATAGGAGACTATTGTATTGGGGTTAGGGGAAGGGGTAAGAAAGAAAGGAACATTTCAACCAACTCCAACAAATGAGATAACTGGAAAAAAGCTTAGTGATGTAAATAGGTGTATGTTTCTTTAAACAGCTTGCTGGATAGAAATGATCTATTTTGTCAGTTAATGTGGATTACCCTCTGGTGGTATAATGAAGGCTTTAAGTGTAGAATCCAAATTGGGAAAAGGAGTATCTAAAGGTCTACATGGATCTCAGGAGAAGAATCTATCTTGTAATTTTGTGAAGTGTTTATATTGGGGAAACATCCACAGGGAATAGGTATGGCATGGAAACCTTCTCTAACATGTTGGAACAACACTTTCTGGAGTGTGTTCAAGTGCTGATCAACCAGAGTTGATACAGCAATAATGGTGTGAGCAGGGTGTCCATCCCTTTTGTCTCTTTTGGCACCCAGGCTCCATGACAATGGAAGTTAAGGCACGTTAACACCGGCATCGCCCCTATTTTTAACGTGTAGGATAAGCCTAGAGCTTCAGGATTTCTGCCAAATAATAAAGACCCACAGCTTCCATGACAGTTGAGCCTGTGTTAAGGTGAGAACAGAGTTGACAGAGGAACTTAAAGGTCCCATTGGACCTGGGGCGTTCCATGTGTCTCTGTGGCCCTATTGGGAGTCAGGTGGGCACCTGCTACACTGTATCCCCTAAAGACTAAACATGTGTGTTTGAGGAAACAAATTAGAATTTAGATATCCTCTGAAGGAGCTCCTTCACTTCAGTTCCTCTGACAGAATCCCCTGGCCCGTGTCTTAACAACACCCACAGATCCATCTCCCCACTGGTTCTTGAGAATGGGTTTTGAAGACTTGCCATGGGCTACACACAGATCCCACCAGAGTTCTTCATGCTGCATCCACAGCCCCTGACTTGAGCCGGCCTTTGATTCTGTTCCTCATCAGATACATCTAATGGCAGGTGGGTGTTTAAACCACAGGGAAGGGACAGCAAGAACAAATACATAATTAGACGTGTTTCCTGCTGTGTACTTTGTGGATAGGCCTGCGGGTTTCTCCTGGGTGACTTGTCCCAATTGTGTCAGCAGCTTCCCCCAGCAGAGAACTGGGCTGAGTTTGATCCATGAACTTGAAGCTTGAGGTAAGGAATCGTGCATCTACAGGAGCGATTATAACTATAATTAAGAGTGGGTCGGTTTTCTTTTCAGTTTGCCTCCTCGTTTCTCAGTGAGCATGGCAGGGATTTCCATTAATAATGAAGACGTTCTAGAGATGTAGAATTAGGAAGTGGTTGACTGTAGTTAATTGGCATATTATTGTATTCCCATAAATTCTGTCTGGGACTGCCGTGAGTAGCTTTAAAGCTGCTAGGAAGGAATAAGATATACAGCCCTTTGCAATGAGGTTGTTTTAAGCTTGAAACTTTTGTGTTTCAGTGACTTTGAAGCTCGATAAGTATTAACTCGAGGATTTTATTTTGGAGAATACCAAAGTAATGGGCATGATAAGGGTTTCTGGTGCATATCTATAAACTGCCTTTGGAGCCAGGGATAGTTTTTTGAAAGTGTATAAAAATGAAAATGACAGTATGACACAGATTTACTTTCTGCCACCTCTTAGATAGTCCATCCACCTCATTACAGCTCCAAAAAAACCTAACCCGTGTACATAATGAGGATATGCTAATTGCAGTGTTTTAAAGAAACTAGCACAGCACAAAATAAACAGCACTTTCGTTTTACAAACAGTGATAACAATGGTGAAATGGGGATTTTCTTTGCAGTGCCGTTTACACTGAATTTTAAGTGCAGGTTAATGGAGCCAAGTCAATTCCTCTGCAATTCATAAGTGTGGTTTTATTGGCAGTGCCTTTTGGCCATAGGCCCTTCGGTGGTAAAAGAACACCAGAATGAGGTCAGAATGTTTACTAACTGGAGGGCTTTGCCAAGTTGCTTAAGATCTCTGAGTATTAGTTTGCCCATCTTTGAAATGGGGAAGGAAAATAATGTGTATCTCACAGGCTGTCGAGAATATTTGTAAGTGTTGTCAGGGGTAGGGTGAGGCAGGCAAGGTGCCTGGGAGACGCAATTTAAGGAGGCAGGTCTCAGGCGCCGACTCTGTGCTTGCGTGACCCTGAGAGTGAGCACCTCCTTAAATTCTGCACCCCACGTGCCTCCCTCACCTCTCCGTAGCCCTGTCATGGTGCCTGGATCATATGGAGGCTCAGAAAACATTTTTCTGCCATTGATTCTGTCTACCTCATAGATACCTTTTTTAAAGCACATAAGTAAAAATAGGTAAATGTTTTTGTGCAGTGTTTTACAAATGTTAGCTGATGCCAAATCACTATTGTAGTTATTGTGTTGCTGTTATCATTAGCAAAGATATGCGTGTGTGTGTGTGTGTGTATATATATATACACGTGTGTATATATGTGCACAATAGATATTATGGTTGTTTAAAGAATTTAAATGAAATAATGTGTATTAACATGTCAAAAGTAGCCCTTAAAGGTAGGATGGAAACTTTTTCCTGAGTACAAATTATAAACTTTGTGGAGGTAGGAATGGTGTTCTCTTGCTTTGTTTAATTTGACTGGGTCAGCACCACGAGCACATAAGCATCTTGTACCAGAAAATAGGTGGGGTTGGGGGAAAAAATCAGAACTGAACATTGTTTTAGACCTGGAGACTGTAGTGTTCCTGCTGATCAGTGGTGCTAACCGCTTGCTGGATGGGAGGAGAGATTTGGACAATTGCAGTTGAACTTGGAGAAGATGCATAAGCAGGCAGCTCACAGGACTGGCCTTCTTACCATCCAGACACTGATGCATTCAGGTGAGAGGAGGAATAAAATCAGACATCGATGGCTGTCTCTGGCTCAGCCTGAAGCACCCTTTGAAGGGATTCTTAAAGAACTGCCTAACTCCATATGATTTAAAAGCTAAATTTATTCAGAGCAAAGAAAGATTTTTGCTGAGGGAAGGACGTTGCCGTGTGTTTCATCACATGAGTCGTGGCAGATAATTTGGGTTGAGTTCAAACACAATGTACTTTTCAAAATGTAAATCTGCAAAGAAAAGCTGAATTTTTAGAGCCATCACAGTTTTAGAAATTTTATGCTGTAATCCGAACTTGCAGTCAAATTCGGCGGCTCAAGAATGCTGTCGGAAGGGACCCGTCTGGGTCAGACAAAGGGCTGATTTGGAGCAGATTTGGTTGATGTCTTCCTTTATGCAGGGAAAGTTGTTTTCTCACTGGGTTTTCCGTGTACCAGCAGGAAAAGAAGCTGTGTACACATGGCGTTTGTGTCTGTGTTGTTGTGAAACTCCTCCTAGGCAGTGCTGCAGTCCTTAGTGAAATGGGGGGATTTTGATGAGTCACTAATAACTGGTTTCCTGGGACTGCTCATTTAACATGTGCAAGCAAACTCAGATTTCTGCTGTGTTTACAACTGAGAGAGGAGTGGAAACCTGACCCCCATGTTTATACTGTGGGGAAGGTTTATCTTCATTCTTTCTCCATGGAGAGGTGGGTTCTGTGATTGATGGCCCATCTAAAGTCTAGGATAATAGTAGCTAACATGTTCTGAGCACTTGTGATATGCCAGGCCTTATTCAGCTCAATCTCATAATCTAGGTATTATCTTTATTTCAGTATCTAGAAACTGAGGCACAGCTAAGTAACATGCTCAAGGTAGTAAATGTCACTTCTGTATACTTTGAAACCAGCAGCCTCCACCCGGGCTTACACCCATCCTGACGTGGTAACTCCGAAATCCCCTTGCTGTGAGCACACGTTTGCTTTGGAAGAACAGGGAGAAGATTCTACCTCGAATACAAGGTGTTTATATCGAGGTCCTTCATCTCTTTGAGTATTGAAGGTGAGGACTCAGAGGCAAAGTAGCCAGTCTTACCAGTTTCTCAGATTTGATGCTTGCGCTTGGGGAAGACTTGTCGACTAGTGGTGGCAAACTCTAGCCCTCCCAGGTGAATGAAAGAAGCAGGCTTGGGCAGGGACTCCTTTGACTGCTAGTGTCCCTTGCATACAGCTCCAGACACTTGTTGCCATGAAGGACTAGCCAGGGTTGCTTCATTGTCTAATTTTTCTAGGTAAGCCAAGCATTGAGATTTAAAAAAAAAAATCCATTTTACATATTTTGACAATTAAAAAAACCTAGCGCAAACCAATTCAAACATCTGCAGGCCAGATATGGCTCATGGGCTGTCATTTCTGTATAATTTCTGTTCTAGGTGAACGTAAGGAGGAAGGGGAGCCATTACCCCTGGAAAACCCCAGTGCTGGGGGGTTGTACTGTAGCAGGACATATTTATGGTCTAGTGCTTAGTCACAGCCCTGCACGCTTTCTATTTAAGATGCTTCTCTCTGCACTGCACAGTACCTTAGAAAGTACCTACTGTAGCTATTTAAATTAAAGTTAAATAAAATTAAAAGTTTAATTACTGACTTTCACCAACCACATTTCATATACTCAATAACCACGTGTAGCCAGTGGCTACCATGTTGGTTGGACAGAGCAAAGTAGAACATTTCCATCTTCACCAAAGTTCTATGGAAGAGTCTAACTCTAGATTGTTAGACTCTGTCAGCCCAGGCTATCATATGATTGAGTGATATAAGAAGATGCTCACATGATAAAACTTGAGGAAAACTGAATGACCTGCTTCCCCCTAAATTTTTTTCCAAACCCGTTTGCCTATGTGATTAGAATTCCTGCCCTAGGTGTACTGGCTTGAATGGTAAGACAATGATTTTCCTAAGAGAGAGTGCTAATCAGGACCCTTAAGTTGTTGTAGTGATCCTTGCACTAAAATCACCTGAAGGTAGGTTTAAAAATCCAAGAATTTGTGCTCCATTCCATGTCTATTTTATCAGTATCTTAGGGAGTTGGGTCAGGCACGTCTGGTCCTCAGGATGTGTCCTTTGATGATCCTGACAGAGGCCTCTGATTAAGCACCACTCTGTTAGTACAAACCAAGTCTTCCAGGCCATTTTGGCCGAAAGAGTACTCAAAAATTGGGTCATAATCAAATAGTGTCTTGGCTGAAGCCTGCCTGGATTTCTCTGGACTTCTATACCACTAAATTTCTTAGCGGCCATTTAAGTCGTGAACCTGGTAGACCAAATGCCAGGAAATCAAGGAAATCTCAGAGCATTAATCCACCTCAATAGAAGGAGGTCATTTTTCAAGACTGACAGATCTTTCATTCACAGTTGGATGGCCAGGCCTCCTGCTAGTTCACAACTCTTTGGAGATCCCCCAAAGTTAACCCGGCCCTGTGAGTTTATAATGCTTCTGGGACACGTTTTGTTTAACACTGACATCCAAAGTGCTAAATTGGAAATAGACTCATCCCCACTATGCCCCACTAACAGCTATCTCTGACCTTGTCCCTCCAAGGGAGCCACAGGGCCTTTAAAAATGGGACCCTTGGATACTGTTTGCTGTCTTAGTGTTCCAGCTTGCTGAACTACATTAGTACGGATTGGGTATTGAATGATCTTGCTGTTACCCTGCACTGAGGGAAAGGAACAGGGATTGTAATAGGCAGACCCCAGATAAGGACAGACTCAGGTGAAAGCTACAGAGAATAAGAAGGACCAGGCAGCAGTAGGAAGAAGGAACCTAGCAATGAAAGCTGGTGAGTGCCATTATGAACATTCTTGGGACTGAGTATTAGTGGCCTGGCATGTAGCACCAGAGAAGAGTCATGCCCAGGCCTCATCAATGACCACAGGATGACCAGGGCCCTATGAAATCACATCAGTTTTCCAACAAGAGTACTCAAAGTAGTATTCTGCACTGTTCTGCACAACACTATTCTATCAGTAGTTTTCACTTAATACAGCACCTCCCAAACTTTGTTGAACATCAGAAGGACTTGGGAGAACTCTAAATATTCCAGATGTTAAGACTGTCACATATCACCTAAAGCCATGAATGTTTGGGGTGGGAGACAGGCATCAGTAATTTTAAAGATCCCAAGTAATTTCAATGTGCAGCAAAGTGTAGGAGCCACTGATTAACCAGCAAAAGTATCACTGGAAAATAACTGTTGTTTGGGTCTTGGGCTGTTGCTCAAAAGGGCTCAGAGCAACTGACCATGGTTCATGCCCTCTGATCCTAATTATGTCTTCCTGTATGGCCACCAAGTGGGCTCCCTGTGAAGGCAGGACAGAAGCCAAGTCTTCTTGTCCCTTTGTACTCTATAGGAAAATTTAATGCTTCTCTGGATGTGGAAAAAGCAGAAAAGGTTCATTTGAGTGCCTGCTATCCCTGAATCAGAGACACCCCATTTTCTATATGGGACATCCAGAGGCCCCTGTGAAAATGTCACTTAGCTTCTCTCAGCCTGGGTATCTCCATCTGTAACTGGTCATGAGGATTTGAGAACAGCTACAGTGACTCCCGAACATCTCATATGGATGAGACTCTTGGGAAGCTTGCTGAATATATACAGGTCCCATCCCAGAAACCCTGGTTCAGGTGATTCCAGTGCTGCTCAAAGTCTGAGAACCAGGCGCTAATGAACACCAAGCACCCAGAATGAATCGGGTATTATTTTCTTTTCCTGCCCCTTCAATTCTTGTGAGTATGCTTTCCTTTTCATCTGGCTGGGGGTTAACCGCACTCTGAGACAGCACAGTCTGGTTGTAGGGAGAATGTATAAAATAATCCCCCACCTCAGAAGCCTGTGGATTTGATATCCAGAGCCATTCTGTCGGCTCATCAAGATGATGTGTTTGATCACCAAGGGAGAAGGAAACTCCTGTTGCTTCTTGTACTTCTCCTTCAGACCATTTATTGTAATCAAAATTTTATATTTGATTGGGGAGTGAATGCCTGCTCTCCACTAGAATCCCACTAAAAGCCACAGGGCATGGATCATGTATGTGCACACCATTTTATCTCTGGTGCCCTGCAGAGTGCTGGCACAGAGGTGGGCAACCACAACTGTTAGATGAAGTTAGGCCCCAGGTAGAATAATTTTCCTTTACAACAGTGTCCATTATGGGCAAAACACCATTCCCAAGAAGAAAAATGGCACACTTCAAAGAAGTAATTTCTATTGTCTCCAGGTTTATAAAGTCACGGTGAGATTCAAAACTGCATGCTTCCCATTCCTTTACAGTAATGCACCCAAAGCAATCAAATGCAGAATTGTCAACTGAATAAAGTGAATTCAACTTGTATTTCCTTATGCATCTAGCATGAAAGTGTTCTTGTCACCACCAACACTAACAAATTAGTGAAACTTTATGTGAAAACATTCTGGCAAGTAGAGAATGATTCTAGGGTCATAGTAAAAGGCAGTTTTGGTAGGCTAATTACCCTCTTATTGTCCTTATTTGTGTTACAGCCATTTACCTTCTCTTTATATAAACTCAAATGCCTCTGGCTCTCACAGGAATCCGGACTGCTGGATACTCCTTACAGGGTGCTCAGGAGTACTCAGAGGTCTCCCTCAACGTCTGGTTGCCATGGGTGAACATCGCATCTGACCTAAAAAGCTAAATATTTGTAGGGCAAATTAATGAGTTATGCTTAGAAGTAAAAGAGGGACTGATGAAGAAAGATTTTTTTTTTTTCTTTAAAAGTTAAAAAATGGGATTTTTTTTTTTTTCTTTTTAAGAAAGGAAGGATGTCTGGCATTACTATGAGCTCCACAAAAGTGAGGACTATGGTTTGGGGACTGTCCTTTGAATGTCTATTGTTCTGGTCAAACCAGTGAGATTTCTTTAAAAAGTATATCAGTGCTGTGGTAGATAGCAAACAAACTGTATCTCTCCTTTCCTGCTCACAAGCCACGCACACAAAAAGAATTGGGCACCAAATATACTATGCTATGAAACAATTAGATGGCAATGACAAATGGTATATAATTAGCCATCATGAAAGATAGTACACTTGTAAGCCCTCTAGAGAGTTGGAGAAAGATGAGAATACTTGGGGCTAAACTGATTAAGAAAGGCTTTATGGAGAAGGTGAGGAAATTGACATGACAAAAGGTGTGAACAGGTAAGAGTAGAACAAAGGCTATTATAGTTGGGGTGGGGTGGGAGAGGAAGGAGGCTAGAGCTTGGTATG
Organism: Indri indri; assembly: GCA_004363605.1. Lineage (NCBI taxonomy): Eukaryota > Metazoa > Chordata > Mammalia > Primates > Indriidae > Indri > Indri indri. Next base: position 43,649 of record RJWJ010008237.1, on the reverse strand, counting down.
AGCAAAGAAGCAAGAATGAGTAGACGGTGTATAGATTTACAGAACAGTAATGATTCTGGCTTGACCACTTTTCACTGAGAAAAGGTGGGTTGACTGTTTTCAGCTGATTATAGATGAAGATGCGGAAATGGGATCTACTAACTTGGTTTAGCCAAGAGAAAGAAACATATAATTAGAAATTAGTAAAATCATATTGGAAGTGTGGAGGCCCTGCCTATGGTAGTTGACATTCTATTTGCTTGGTTGGCAAGGATGACTTGGTTGATCTGACTTTTGAAGGAGAAGTCCTTCCTGTCTTTCTTGAAAGTGACCTTTCTAGATAGCAAATGGAAGATAATTACTATCTAGTCAAGAAAACATGGGCAACCCCCAAATAATATTTCTTAGGCATAGTTCATTTATCTTCTGTTTGTTTCTAAATTTTGCTAGCAAGTATCTTACCACATATTGGAAATCAGAAAGATATGACCATCTTATTTTGGTAACAGTTGTGGTGGGAGAATGCCAAAATATTATGTAAAATAAAACCTTTATGTAAAGGGAAGAAAAGCTCACTATCTCAGCTTTCCCTCCGCTTGTCTGAGCTCATAGCGTCAAGCTGTTAAGGACTGTACCAGCAATTGCATGTGTTCCCCAGAGAAAATGAAATGAGCCCACTAGATATCAGTAAATATTTCTAACTGTTTTGGTTTCCATGTGTGAATTTTGAGTAAAGGTTTTATTCAAGCAAAAGGCTCCTCACTCATTTTTCCACAATAATATTACTAAAGCTTAGTTAATGGTATTCAACTCTCTGTTCTACTCAGCAACATAATGCAATCATGTGAAAGAAGAAATTATCTGAAAGGAAATTTCTTTTCACACAGCTTTATAAATTATCATTGTTGAAAGTTTGATGGAGAAATGAGTTAAAAATAAAATGAGAGGTTCACACATTCACTGTTTAATAGCCAATGGATCCAGCTAATTCTGTTTCTTCTGCCACCACCCTGAGTCAGACCCCTTCCCAGATTCCCGAGTTGTTGCAGTCATTTGTTCTTGTGTCATCTAAGGACCAGCCTGTTAACCCCCGGTGACTGCCCATTGCTCATCCTGATCTCTCAGTTTCATCAGCATATGGTTTCACAATGGTCCAAGGTCTGTTACCAGCATCTGCACTTCTTCCTTGGAGTCCAATCAAATTGTTTAGCAAATCTCTCTCCAGTGTTTGTCCAAAAGGCAAAATCCAGGCACTGATGTTTGGTACACATGAGGCCAGGAAAGGGATTTGAGAGCCAGCTGGCACAGATGCTCTGGAAGCCCACATTTTCCAAATCCCTTTTTCTTCTCTCCCTCAGTACCTTCTGTTTTCCTCCATTTTCCCAAAGCATTTATGAACGCTTGACAAACTCTGTCCTTTACTTATTTAGTTTGTTGCCTATCTAGTATCACCAGAAAGTATTGTGAGAACAAGGATTTTTGATGATTTTGTTCCCTTCTATATCTCCAGTACTTAGAAATAGTGCCTCACAGGCAGGAAATATTCAATAAACGTTTGCAGAAAGAATAATGCAAAGCAATAGTTCTCAACCAGGGGCAACTTTGCTCTCCAAGGGCACTTGGCAATGTCTGGAGGCATTTTCACTATTGGGGCTGGAGGAATGAGTGGTGCTCCTGGCATCCTACAATATGCAGGACAGTTCTCACTACAAAGAAGTATCTGGCCCTAAATGTCAGTGGTGCTGAGGTTAGGAATCCCTAATGTGGAGCACAGAATCCTTCAGAGTTCTGCCAGGAAGGTTGGCTGCCATCTCCCCTGTGGCTTTCTCTCTCTCTGGCACATCTCCTGGACTATGCTTTGTTCTGTCTCATCTCCTGACCACACATTTCTATTTGTATTTTGTCATCCAGAAGTTGAAATCTCTTGTTCGTTCTTTGCAGTTACGGGTTTATTCTTTTTTGAATTCCTTTACCACCATTTTCATGTGGGTTTCTGAGGAAGGGGAGGCAAATGCCTGGGCTTAGCTGGCATCTTGAACTTGAAACTCTTATCACCCTTATCTTATTTGTGTTGCCTTTTCTCTGAAGGCTTTAATATGACTGCCCCCAATACAACATGCATTCTCTCTTCTCTTCTCTGAATTCTTAGAGTACTTACCATCAGTTTTGGCCATTTGGGTCATGCATTAGAGTTACTGCTTCAACAAAGAGATCCCCCAAATAACTGCATCTTAAAGAAGCTGGAAGTTTATTTCTCTCCAACTTCACATTCTCAAATTGGGAGGTCAAACTCAGTAGTAGGATGCCTCTGCTCCATGTGATGATTCGGAGATCCAGGCTCCCTCCACCTTGCTACTCTGTCATCCTTGATTACTGTTCTCAGCCAAAAGGGAGAAGAACTGGAAGTGAGCATTTTTCTCTTTCAGTTGAAGAGAAAAGGAGAAAGGCAGCTCTGCATAGCATTTTTCTTTTAAAGATGTGATCTGGTGTGTGTGTGTGTGTGTGTGTGTGTGTGTGTGTGTGTGTGTGTGTCGAGTGTTAACACTACTTATTTCTGGAAGGTAGGATTACACAAGTGATTTTTAATTTTCACCATTTTTCTCCTCTATATTTTTCCAATTTTTTTACATTAAACATATACTGCATATATCTGTGGGCTACTTTAGACATTTTTAAACTGTTGGTTAAAATTTACTGTTAAATTGAACCTGTATGTAAAGATCTTCCAAGAAGGAAGATCTTGTGAGGAATAACCAAATAGAAGATAGGTGATATTTTTTTTTAGACAACAAAGAACACAAACAACTGTAAATACTAGGCCAAAAATTTTAAAAAGCCATGTTTGGAAATTTAAGTGAATTCAAAAAAATTATTATCTCTTAAAATATATCTTTAAACTCGAATACGTATGTCTATATTTTATTTCCTTTCAAAAAATAAATCAGACTAATCAAGTGTTTGGCATAGTAGAACCGAAACTCCTAGTTTGACTGATTCCTACCCCACCTGTTGATCAATGATTTTGACATGTAACAAACGAAAATTAAGTTTAGAAGCTGGGAGAAGAAAAGGAAAAATACAATGGAAAATGGACAAAACAGTGTGGAAGATGGTGCTGGAGAAATAAGGACAAGAATATGTATTCAGAGAGGTGACGGGATCAATGACAATGGCTCAAGTCAGCAGGTAGAAGAAATTCCAGTGAGGATGTGGGAAATTTATCAGCAAAGACATGAAGGGGGGGACAATAAATAAAGCTTATATTCGAAATGGCAAAAAAAAAAAAATAAGTTGATGTAATGATAATAAGCCTGAGTTAATTAGACTTAAAAATTGTTATTCTTTACCAGTTGGCACCATATTTTAGCCTTTCTTTGACCATATGCAGAATCTGCTGCTATTCCTCTACTTCCCTTGGCGGATATGAAAATGGGTCACTAAGGCTCTGGGTGGGAAAATGGAAGCACATTTGAGGACAATCAAGATCCATTTGGTGAAGAGGACAGAAAGCTTTTGGCTAAGGGTTAAGTGAGCATATTACAAATTAAGTCCTAGATTATGGCACTGTAAATATACAATAGTTTTCAAGGATTTATTTAGGCTTAATGCCATAATTCTAATATTACTGTAGGATGATTATTGAGCAACATAAACAAATCTGCACATTTTTGTAGGCTAAATTTTCTTACTAAAATATCATGGACATTTTTACTTTCCATGTACATGTATAGGTCTCTCATTTTCTTGGTTATATAATATTCCATTGAATGAAAGTTCCAGTAAATATACTCCTGACAGGAGTATAGCCAGGTTGGCTATGAGGGTATGTATTTATTGAAGAAAATATAAATTTGAAATATTTATCAGTTTATTCTTTATCCTTAGTTTTTAAGAAAGCAAAACCATTCTATGTTTTGGTTGTTATAAGTGACTTCTCTAAGTTGGGTGGAAAAACCCTATATTTTGTTTTATGCAAATTGCTAGAGGAATTATTCATTAATAATGAATTAAAACTCATTTAAACATTAAATTAAAACTAGAGCAAGTATAATTGTCATTTACTCACAAAAGTGGCAAAGGGGCGTTAAAATACAATCGATAAACATGTTTGTTGACTATGTCCAGATATAAATATGAAAATAATTTTAATGTTTTGAATAAGAAAACTAGAATATGACATAGCAATATTTTGCTATTCTTAGAGTTATTTTGAGATTATATAGCTGTTAATTCTTTTCTCTTCATAATTTTTCTTCCCCCCTAACTTGTTGTTAGGGGAGAAAATCTTCAAACATAGAGAAAAGTATACAAAAAAGAACAAACATGTGTAACCTCTAAGATTTAACAGCTGTTACATCTTAAGAAAATAAAATGTTCTTTGCTATATGAATACATGAATGGCTAAAATAGGAAAGAAATACTAAAAATCAATATTAACACACTTTTATTTCTGTACTATATTGTTGATATTTGATACATTGTTATATCCTTGAAGAATCACAATAAAATCTAGATTAAAGAAATACTCATAGAGCTATATCTAATGAATGTCCAGCACAACACTTTTGTTATTAATACTACTCTTTCTCTTTTCTTTTTTTTCTGTTTATTTATAAGCCCCCTTCTTTGTCTTTCTGCCACAAGAATAAAATTTAGCAGAATAATTATTCACCAAAGAAATATCAATTTAAATGAGTACTGGTTACATGCAAAAGATCAATTAATTGCATTCTATAATAGGGTGTCTATTGTTTTTGTGGTTAGTTTGTCTTGTGTTACAAGGAGTATTTTTCATGAATACATAAATAAAATCCATGTGTCCTTTGCAAATAACTCTTATCGTATTCCTTGGAAATAAATCACTACAACTAATATGCATTAAGTATTGAATGCTTTTTTTCTTCTTGTAGTAGACTTGAGTGAATTTACTTCTACATGGTAAGAACTTGGTATTAACTTACCAGTAAGTTACATTTTAATTAAACATTTTTAAGTGGGTAGACCTAAGTTTGCCAGATAAAATGTAGAATGTTCAGTTAAATTTTAATTTTAAATATATAATGAATAATTACTTTAATATAAATGTCCTAAATATTGCATGGGGCATACTTATCCTAAAATAATTATTTTTTATCTGAAATTCAGATTTAAATGGACATCCTACATTTTTCTTTGCTAAATCTCTCAACCCTACACACATAAAATGTTTCCTTGTTTATATTTTTGTTTTGTTGTCTTTTTTGTCTTTTTATTTTATGCAAGTCTCATGATTAAAACAAAACATTTTGCAAGTTTCAGCTGCTCATTTGATATGTTGGAAACAAGCAATCTTTGTGCCATCACTGAGGAAGATAGAAAACTGAGAGTTTTTTTTAAGTTAACCATATAATGTATTTTTATTTTAGTTTTTACTCATGGATTAGAATTTTTCTCCTAAGTACTAAAGTAATACATACTCAATTACAAAAACAAATCAAACAAAACAAAACAAAGCCCAAAATAACCATACCTAACAAACACAGAAAGCCACAAACATACTACCTTATATTAAATTTATCACCCTCCAGAATCAGCCTCTGTTCTGGGAAAAACTTTGGCCTGGGTCTTGGGGAATCTCACTTCCTATCCTGGTGTTGTCCCTATGAACTCTATGGCCTGGGCAAGTGTCTTAAAGCCTCCGAGGATTCCCAGTTTCATTTGCCAATTAAAGGGCTTGAAAGACTGGTATGTAAGGTCATTTCCAGACCTCAGATTAGAGGAGCCCATGATCTCAGCTTCAGGCTCCTGGATAATTGTCATGTCTCTGTGGTACTCATGAGCCTTGCACTTATTTAGTTAATTTTTGTTTCCTTATCTCTTAAACTCCACTATTTTCTACATCTTCATTCTTCTTTATTCAAATGGATTTAGCTTTCATCTTTAATGGGCATAATGATGTCATTCATGCAAAGACAATAATTCAAAAAATTAAATCCGAAAGAGATATTTTACCAACATTTATATTAAGGTGCTGAATGCACCCTTTAAATGAAGTCAGCATTTCTCCCTAAGGATTTTGAGGCTCATTTAAAAAGTTTAATGATAGAATACAATGGTATTTTCCTTGGAAAGAACAATGTTGGTGGTTCAATTGTAGAACAATCTTTTGAAGAGAATTTCAGAAGGTAAAAAGAAATGTAAATAGATCATGGCAATTTTAGGCATTAGGACAGTGCTACATAAGGCAGATTTTTGCTACTGTAATATATGAACATATGTTTTAGGTGTACATGTAATTTTTCCCATTCATATTACAGAGGACTCTAAGTGTAATTTTAATACTTTAGAGTTATTTAAGAAAAAATAACCAAAAAAACCCCATAGAACTAATCCATCCAGTCTCTCGCTCTGAGAAGAAACTCAGTCCTAGCACAGCCAGATGACTGGCACAGGGGAAACTAGTTAGGAAAGAAAAGGGAGCGTGAAGTAGGCACTTTGCAGTCACAGTTGTGTCAAACTACTCTGTGGCCTAGGCAAGCCCCAGATTTTCTGCTAAGGGGATTGGAGGCAACAGTGGGGTTGTGGGGTATGGGAGAGAGGGAACTTGTCTGAGATGTACCTGGGAGGTAGGATGCAGTGGGAGATTTGTCCAGAAGTCCATTTGCATTTCATGTTCACTGTTTCCACTTAGGTTGTGGTACCTTGGTGAAAGAGGCAGAGGGGTGGAAGGGGTGGAAGGGGCTGAAGGAAATCATGGAGTGGCTCAACGCTACCTATGCCACTTCTTGGATCTTGCACTGCTTGTGAGGTGGGAGGTATTATGTTTCCTAATTGTACAGATAATAACCCTGAGGGTGAAAAGCATTTCATTGCCGTGGCAAAGATTACAGAGTAATAGGCAAGATTCAAACTTGGGTCTATCAAACCAGAAAATCTATATGCATGATGCATTATACCACGATGATGGAATAACCATGACCTCAACAACTTTGAAAACCTCCCTGGGGTGATACACTGAGCTTCAGGACCATAAGCGACTGTGTTTGCTGTATGTGTACACACATATCCTTCTGAACATAGTCATTCAAATTAAATTTCTCTAAAATCATTGGGACATGTGTGGCTAAAGCTATGTCGCTATGTGCAAATTAATTGAGAGAAGAAAATAAAATGATTAAAATGGAAAATAAATCCTTTTATATTAAATAAAGTAATGAGTTATTCATTTTAAAATACCCAGATTGACCCAGTTCCATTGGTTGGTTTTAAAATAGCACAATGTTTTTCTCCTAAGAAAAGCTTTTCTATATAAATACATCCATTCTCCCTTCCTTTCAGGCTTCTTGCTTGCCTGTACAAAAGTAATCCATGGATTACTTTTATAACTTATAAGTTCTCATGGGTTCTCAAAAGCGTGTAATAGAATGGTAGACATGAAGGTTGAAAGATAAGTTTACCAGTTTCAACCACATCATCAGTTCAACCCCCAATATACAAATGTCATCACCAATACTATAATTTTTAGTGAAGCAAACAGATTTGACGTCAGACCTGGCTTACAGATAGTGGTAGAGCAACCAAATCACAGGCCCAGGAGTTCAGAATGTGTTAGATCCTCAGCTCCATTGCTAACTGCTTAAGCTTAAAGTATCTTGCCAACTCTAAATTCTACTCTAAATTCTTCATTCTTGCCAACTCTAAATTCAACTCCGAATTCAACTGCTAATTAGAATTAGAAAATTCTAATTCTTTGACTGGTTGTATAAAACCAGATATTTCCATACCTACATTTTGAATAATACATGTTTTGGGTGGCTCCTAAGGATAATGTAAAGCCTCTTAATCTTAAAGCGGTTCTCAAAATATGGTCCCCCAGACCAGCAGCAGCGTCACTTGGGAACTTGTCAGACATGCAGATTCTCAGGCCCCACCTGAGTCTTGCTGAATCAGAAATTCTGAGGACAGAGCCAGCAGCTTGTGTTTTAACAAGTTCCCTGGGTGATTGGGAACCACCCTTTTACACTTACGATATTAGCGAACCATCTCGAAGAACAGAGTAATTCCCATATTATTGGACTGAGACCTTCACAACTCAGTCTCTACCTTGACTGCATCCACCAGGAACCCTTAAACAGAAGAGTGAGCCATAATGAATGTTATGGAGGTTAATAAACAAGGCACATTGTACTTCCGTTTCCTGGTAGGACACTTTCCGATCCTGAATCTCTCGCCTCTGGGCTTCCATCTTACCCAATCTATTTTCAGAATGAGCGTTCATCTAAGCATTTCAAGTAAGTTGGTATTGGGTAATTATGGATGAGAAATAAACTGGCAACCAGAAAATAAGAAAAAACTATCCCTTCATAAAGCCTATTGGTAAATATCTGGAAATTTTTCTGAGAAACACAGGTGTACCATCTCAAAAAGTAAGACCTGAAAGAATGTTCCCAGAAGGGTTAGGAGCAACTGGGATGAAATTGAAGCAATAATTTGAGGTGTCACAATGGTGTCACTGAAGGTCATGGTGTTTTATTTATTATTGCAATTATAAGAACAATAAAACTGCAACAGGCAGCAGGGTCCATGCAGTGTTGCCAGCCTTCCATGCGATACTGTTTCCCCTCATCAGCACTTCCGATTTCCGGGGGCTTGAGTCTAATGAGCAGCCTCAGCAAATACACAGATTAATATATTTTCCCAAGACAGAACAGTTTTCAAGCTGGCAGTTGTTGATAAAGACATGTCACCCCTGGTTTTGTCCTTTACTGGAAGGCCTGTGAGTAGAGATGGTGAGATTCTGTCACTTCCACGTGAGTTGTCTTCTTGGCACAAATGAAGAGATGGCGGGGTCAGAGGGAGGGAGGGAGGTCTGCAGTCATTCCTCAACTCCTAAGACAAAGGAAGGTGGATTCCATTATTCTAAGGGCCCTGGGGATTGGACATCTTCAGAAGCATTCAAGAAAGAAGGAAGCTGCATGTTAAAAAGGCCTCAGTGTTGATTAAGAAGTAAGAAACAAAGCTAGGATCCTCTTGCATTTATCACGTGTATTAATTGTGCTGCTATCTTTAGCCTGCAGACTAGGATGTCATAAAGAATGCAGTGACTGTTTCAGCATGTTGAAAGTGCTCATTATTCATATAGATCAAGAAACAAAAGTGAAGTCACCAAGCACTGAGTTATGCCCATCAAAAGATTTGTTAAAGGAAGGAAATTTATTTTTTATTCACATCCCAACAACTTTTGAATATTAATTTTGAGTGCTGCTCTTGGATATATTTCTGGCGGTTCTGAGCTTTCAAGTAGTCCTTTCCATCCTAAAGTATACCTCTTTTTTAGTATTTTTGTAGAATTCGATAAAAAGAAACCAGTGGAAGTGATCATGTCACCTCTTGTTTATAATGCTTCAGTGGATTCTTCTTCATGCGGTCAGCAAAGGACACATAATCCCACTCCTGCTTATCCCTGCAGCCTCCGCGCACACCGTTCACCTCTTGCTCTCTGAGTTCTCAACCCACTGCCTTCCTCTGAGATGCTCAGAGGCCCCAGGCTCCTTTCCACTCGTAGCTTCACACACGTCGCCCACTCTCCAGGAAAAATCTTTCACTTTGCCTGGGAAATCCCACTCATCCTTTTCATCACAGCTTTTACAACTCTTATTCTGGAAAGTCTGCCTCTGGCTCCTAAGCTGGATCACGACTGCAGTCATATGCTTTCAAGGCGTCTTACAGTTTTGCCTTAGAGTAATTATTTGATTAATACTTGTCTTCCAACACAGAGGCTGTTATTTGTTCATCACTGTATCCCTAGCACTTAGTAGAGTGTCTGCCTGGCTTATCGCAAGCAGTAATAGCCGTCAAATTTTTTGAGTGGGGAATGATATGGTTGGATGTGTTTTAGAAAAATAACCCTTGTTTGGAGGTCAAATTGGAGAGTGGAACGATTAATAACAGGGAGTTCTTGTAGGGAACTATTTCAGTTGTCCAGGAAGGAAGAAATTAAAAAAGAAATACCTGCTTAAACTGTCGATTTACTCATTTGCCAAACATGTATTGAGGGCCTACAATGTATGTGTCAAATACTGTTCTAGGTGCTGAGGCAATAAAGGACTCTTTGCAAAATGGAAAGGAGGCATGGATTCCAAAGGATTCTAGGTCCCACTAAGCAATTTTGGATGTAAAAGAAGGAATTCAAGAGGGGTATATGATTTCTAGCTCAGTGACTAAATAGAGGGCGGTTCTGTTAGCCAAATTTTAGGACTTCAGGAAAAATAGCAAGTCAGAACAAAAGGTAGAGAGCTCAATTTGAACATTGAGTTTGAGATGCTTGTCAGATTTCCAGATGAACCAACTGATTCAGGAACAGTTTTTGAAATAAAACCATCATTATTTAGTGCAGAGATTCTGGTTGATTTCAAATGTTGGCCTGTAAAGACAGGGAAGAGAGCAAGGCCCATTTAAAATATGAAAATTTAGGTTTTCTTTAAACGAATGCTTTCTTCTTTGACCTTTAGAATGTGCGTATTTTGAATGAGAATGAGTAAAAACAATTGACTTTTTTGGTAAAGAAATGCTGAAGAGATACATTTCATGGGTAATGTAGTTTGAATATAAAGAAAACAGAATATTTATAAGTAGGAACGTAAATAATACAGTATTCTCATTGAATGGCAATGGATTAAATTATGGATTAAATTAAATGATACTTGCTACTTTACTGCTTTCTGAGCTAATTGCAATTATATATATTCTAAGGTATACAATTATAACTGTAGAGGCATACATATGTACTAAATAATGTTTATTATAAAGTATACATTGTAAAAATTATAAAATATACTTTAGTCACTTAAAATACATAACAGAACAGTTTATTCCATTTTTTCATGTTCTTTTTTTCTTAATACATAACTCTTGCATTTGTCCCTTTCAAGCAACGCTTAGGAATGTATATAACCAACAAATAAAGTGATAAATGTCTTTTGCAGCAAGCTTCAGAATCTCGAGAGATCTAGGAGAGGCATAAAACTCTAACCAGATAAATCCAGGGTATATTTTGTGAGCCAAATGTTTTCTCTAAAATGAGAGAGATTCAAATCAGTGACAAGAAGGAGCATGTGGGGCTTAAGCTGACTGTGGGAGGACACAGGTGTGCATCAGTGCCACAAATGAACACAGAATTATCTAAGGACACCTTGCCTTGCCAACTCTTTAATATCACATGAAACTTGGGCCAAGCGTGCAGCAATATTGAAACACCCCAACTCCACCATTGCTTTTCTGGTGTCTATTCTGGCAATTGCATTGTTTTTTCTTCAATAAGTTATTTCAATACTGAAGTAGAATTTAATAAACTAAGGTTGGAATAGAGATATTTTTCACTGGCATATTGGTTAAACTGATACTTTTTTTTTTCTTTCCCTTCGTAGTCCACTATATTATGGCTCATATTTTAACAAGAAGAAATTCCGACTTTACCCGTTCACTCAATAAATATCTATTTAGAAGCTACCTGATGGTGAGCACTGTCTAGACTTGAGGTAGGAAAGGCAAAGTGATGACAGAGTTATAGGTGAAGGAGGATTCCACATGTAAGGTATAGGGAAGAGTATATGAAGATACGGGAAGTCAATATGTATGCTCAGATTATGGCAAATAGCTCAGCATGGCTGGATGCATGAGCTGGAATATTGCTTGAATGTGGGAGAATGGTAGGGTGGGCTGCATAAATTGGTCAGGACCAAGCCATGATTGGCCTTGAGTGGCAACCTAAAGTGTTCAGATTTTCAAAGCTCATTAGGATGTGTATCCTATAGTGTGTAGGAATTTTCACTGAGAGTGAAATAAGCAGATTTTCAATTTAGGAAGATGCCCCTGGCCATAGTGTAGAGGATGGTTTGGATCGGGGGGCAAGGAATCAGAAGAGAAGACAGAGTGGCCACGTAAGAGACTCTGTAGCCTTTCAAATGAGAATGATGAGTCCTTGAACCAAGGGCAGGGCTTTGAATATGGAAGGGACAGAAGCACATAAGACAAATCTCAAACCTGAATGCTAGGAGTGAAGGATGAGGAAGAACCCTAGGTTACCAGGGTTAATGGAGTATGTATTAGTTTGCTACAGCTTCCATAGCAAAGTGCCACAGACTGAATGGCTTCAGCAATAGGAATGTATTGTTTCACAGTTCCAGAGGCGAGAAGTCCAAAATCAAGGTGTTGGCAAGGTTATTCCTTCTGTACTTGATCTTAGCCAAAAGGCCAAGAAGAGATTAGGGTTCCTTCCTTCTGAAGGCTTTGAGAAAGAATCTGTTTCATCCCTCTCTCCTAGCTGCTGGTGGTTTAATGGTGACCTTTGGTATTCCTTGGTTTTAGAAGCATCAGACCAAGTCTCCTGCCTTCATACTCACTTGGTGTTTGCTCTCTGTGCACATCTGTGTCCAAATATCCCCTTTTTATAGGGATATTAATTATATTGGACTAGGGGCCACCCTACTCCAGTATAACCTCATCTTAACTTAATAATTGCATCTTCAGTGACCCGATTTCCAAACAAGGTCACATTCTGAAGTACTGGGGCTTAGGACTTCAATGTATGAATTTTTAGGAACACAGTTCAATCTGTAACAAGATGCTATGCATGGAGATGGGGAATACATGAATATGAATCTTTTTTGTGGAAAGAAATGATTAATTCATCATTGGTTACATTAAGTTTGAGGTATGAAGGGGATATTCAAGTAGCAATTTTTTTTTCTGGAACTGAACTTATAATTCTGGAACACAGAAACCAGTGTCTCTCAAAAAGAGAGGCTTTGGGCAAACTGCCTACTCTGATATCTTCTCTTTATCTTTTTTAATTTAAAAAGTAATTTGAATTACACTAACAGGAGGAGAAATTTAGATATTGATTGGAAATTTTTTAAAAAATTAAAAGGAAAGAACCAAATAGGCAAATATAGGAGACCCTTCCAGGATGAATCTTGACAGCTTGGTATTCATGTGATGAGTTGTGATTAATGGGCAAGCAGCCCAAACTTGGTGGAAAAAGCTGGATCTTTCCATTTCCTTTAGAATATTTTGATTCTATCACAGGAGTGACACATATCCACATGCCTCAAGGCAGCATCTTGATTGATACTGAGGTTTTGCCTAACACTTTTCTTCAGAAAGCTGGAACATTTAGCCAATTACTTAATATATTAATATTATTCTTAAATAGAGTTGCTGTTTCTAAGGAAAACATTTCTGAGAAAACATTTTTTTTAATATGTATAACTCTTTGTTGCCCAGCATGGTACCTTATATATGGTAGATGCTAAATAAATCCAATTGCTGGATGGCTGTTATATAAATGTTTGGGATGCAAGCTTTTAGAAGAATCTCTATAACCTATAATCACAGGTAGCATGTAGGATTTCATGTAATGCTCTCCTTTCCCCACTACACCACATGGGAACATGTTACAGTTGTTAAGGGGCACAGTGATACTAGCAAATAAGTCTAATTTGGGTGTTGAGTCTATTCTTTCAGTGGCATGAGCCCTCTGGTTAGGCAGGAGCATCTGGTAATTATTGGAAACCTCTGAGGTTGTGGCCTGTATAATTCATGCAGGTGAGAGCCTTCTCTGTGCCTGTAAGTGTACCAGGCACCTTGAGGTTATACAAAAGATGCATATTAGAGGGTGTCTTCTATGGAGACAGTCGAAAGTCGAAATTGCTGGAGTCAGACTGACTATCTTCCCATCTCAGCTTAGCCACTCTCTGGCTGTGTGACCTTGAGCAAGTTATGTAACCTTTGTTAGCCTCAGTTTCTTCTTTATAATGGGGAGATTAAAACAGTACCTACTTTGTAGGGTTATTGTAAATGCAATGATTGGAAAGAGATTGAGGCACATAGAAAAGTTCACTAAGTAATAGATATCATTGTCAAAATTATCAACACCATTATAGTATATATCTGAGGGTCCTATGTACTTCATGGACCTATTAAGAAACCATTCTAGAAAGTAATACCAAGGGATATGACCATAATTTCCATGAAGCACAGCTAATGTGGGTGTTCATGCAGCCTGGGAAGGGCTCTAGAAAGAGGTAAGGCTTCAGTGGACCTTCAAAGATGGATTCTTCAAAGAAGATTTGGAAGGACAGAATAAAAATGCATTGTCAGAGTTCTATTTTAGGCACTTGACTGATTTTGATGTCTCTGAAATCTGTTTTTCAACACAATTTCTGTAGAAGCATTTGTTCTCACAATATTTACTATGGTAAGCTTCATCAAACAGCCAAGTGATTTCTTAAAAAATAGGGATCTTGACCTGTGCCTTTCCCCTGGCTGGGAACTTATCATTCTTTGGTGAATAATACCAACTCCATTTGTGGGCCCAGGATTTGTGACTGGAGTTCACGCAAAGGCCTTGCTCATTTTCTTTGCATCACAACTCTTTAAATCACAGCAGATGGCTTTTCCTTCTGAGTCCATCCCACTGGCAGAGGGTGAAGGTCTGGGAAATGCTGAATAGCTCTTTCCTAGACTGGGCTTCTGGGTTACTGTCCCTGTCCTGTAGCAAATTATAGTAAACATGAGCATGCACAGAGTTAGAATTTTTTTTTTTTTCTGTTTAGAGACATAGGACCAAACAGAGTTAGAATATTGTGATCTCCTAAGAATTGACTACAATTTTTACCCTTTCTGTAGCTTTGATTTTATATAAAACTGTTTGCTACTAACACTCTTTAGAGTTTTAAAATGATGAGAATAAGCGTGGCATAGAGGGATCCCCAAATTATGATGAGTTGTATAATTATCTCATTATGTATTATAATGTAATAATAATAGAAATGAAGTGCACAATAAATATAATGCACTTCAATCATCCTGAAACCATCCCCCAACCCTGTCTGTGGAAAAATTGTGTTCCATGAAAACGGTCCCTGGTGCCAAAAAGGTTGGGGACCACTGGCATAGGAGTTTAAATTTTGTTTTGGATCAATTAAATTCAGGTTCAAATTTATCAACTGTAGGTTCCTGAGCATGTCACTTAACTTTTCCAAGTGTCAATTTCCTCATCTGTTCAAGGGGAATGGATAATCACGCACCACTTATGAGGTTGCAGTGAATAGTAAGGGTATAGCTGTATTCTGAAAAAAGTGTTTGGCACATATAGGCCCTCCGTGAAGTTTAGTTACTATTATTTTAATGGTACTGCAGGCAGGTATTCGAGGCTTCAGTGCCACAGCTGTAGAAAGCTGCTATCTCTGCTGCCAGGAATCTTTTTTCTTTTTTTTTTAACTTTCAAGTCATGACTGTAGAATGATGGGACATTCTGCTACAGAGAATGGAAACTTTTAAAAAATGGAAAAATGGTTTCAATCCAGGCAGTGAGGTAAATCTCTCTTTTTTTAATTGCTTAGTTTTCTATTGCCAAAATTTCAAGCAATGACTTAAAAAGTAAGCACTTTTTCAAATTGATTGGCTACACCCAGTAGGCACTTCTTTGGCACATGAATCTATGGGCCGGCGATTCAGGCTGAGCATCTCTGCTGGTCTCAGCTGTGCTTGCTTGTGGGGGGGAGGGGAGGAGGGGTCAACTAGCTATTGACTCATTTAGGCTAGGTCTGGCCAGGCCAACTCAATCCGTTCCACCTGTCATTCATCTGTCTCTTGGGACAAGCCAGCCTGCCTGCACATGTTCTTCTCATGGTAGAGATCCAAGACTGAGCAAGTCCAATCACCCAAGTGCTTTGCTAGACTCTGCTTGCATCATATCTGCTAGCATCTCATTGGCTGAAGCAAGTCACGTGGCCGAGTGCAGAGTCAAGGGGCAGAGGAGGCCACCCTTCACACAACGGAGGGTGCCACAAAGTCCCCATGGGGAAAGATGTGGATGCAGAGTGGGGGAAGAAGTTGGGGCATCATGTGATCTACCCCAGCTCTGGAGTAACCTACAGCCAAGAGGCCAGGTGTCTCACAGCGTCTCCATTCTGGGGAATAGACTTTTGCCTAATAATTTTTCTTTCCCTGAGGTCATATAGTTTGCTGTAGTGCCTGCCTGTGCCATTAATAATAATAGCACAACAGAAAGGCTCAGTGATTCTTGTATAGCCACAGAATGACATAAAAAATAAATAAAATACACTCTTATTTCAAGAATATAGACTCTGGTCAGTAGCAAGAATTATTCTCAATGGTTTTGAATAAGTTCTCATTGATTTAACAGCTAGGGTGGGGAAGGCTGATTAGAATTTTCAGTGCATGCTCTGAATTATGCCTTGGACACATATGCAAGACTAGTTCATTTGAAGCAACAGAGGAGCCATCCATGATTACATTTCCTGGCATCGTGCTCACCTGTGAGCAGACTCAGACTTGTGTCTAAGAGCCTCCATCCGGATTTGGTCACGACTACACCAATACAGTGCTGTAGGGTTTGACAAGCTCTGGGTGTCCAAATAGGCCCTTCTGGGACTCAACCAACTCCTGCACACATGCCAGCCTTGCCAGTGTAACTCAGGGCACTGTTTCATTAGGTTTCCATTGATTTTCTTTGTATTTTAATTATTGTCAGGTAAAATAATAGATGTATGGGAGTGAAAAAGTCAACCACAATGGCTGGTTTTTAGAGAAAAAACATCTTTTCTCCTCTGACTTCCAGCCTCGCTTTCCCCCAGGAAAATTCCTTAACACACCAAGCCCTGGTGGGGTCACAATCTGGGCTTTCGTGCCCTCATTTTCATGCTGCATTCCTCAGAGGGACCTTGGGTGCTTTAGGAACTGATAGAGTTTGGCTGTCATTTGAAAATGTTTTCCTTCTAAATGTTTTCATTTAGAAGCTAATTTATACTCTGCTTTCAAGTAGGCTCAACTGCATTTCACATCCCTGACATGTAGCACACATTGCAGTGACCGGGATAGAAGCAGACAATTCAATCAAAGGATGTTTTCTCCACGGAGGAAATGAATATTATTTGTTCATCTTGCAATTCAGGATTCTGGGCAAATTATGATGTTTGGCAAAAGCGCTGGCAAGACAGAAAGACAAATAAATTGCATGATGTGAGAACAGCCCTCTTAACATTAAGGTTTCCTTAAAACAGTGGGTATTGGCTTCAGGCAAAAAATTAAGCTGCAAATCACTGGTTTGCAACTCCTTGATCGTCAGTTGTAATCCCAAGAACATATTTAATTTCTTATTTAGTCCTAATTTCTCTTTGTTCCTTAATGATATTTCTCTGCACTCAAAATAAGCCATCTGTTGGCAGCAGCCCACAGAAAACAGATACTGCACACTCAGTAATCTTGGAGTGATGCTGTTACATTGTGAGCATGAAAAACAGGCCTCTTTGGAATCATTGGGTCACCTTTAAAATCCCTAATTTTTCTTTTTCTTTTTCTCTTTGGCTGTATATAGCAGTGGAAATAAATCTTGTTTCATTGTATTTTCTGAAATGTTTGTGACCAGAGGACAATGTTTTGTACTCAAGGGTTTGAGGGTTTACAGCTCTGTTTGAAGATGCACTTTGCCATTTTTTAACCCTCAATTTAATAAATCCTGGATTTTCCATTTATTTTCATCAAGAAAAAAACATAACTGGTGGTATAGACCAGAAATCGAGGCTATGGCGGGAGAAGGCCTTCCACTCGAAGGTTGTGAGCTAGTGGGCGGCGGAGTGTGGGACAGGAAGCACCAAGATGTGGGGAGTGGGCAGAATGAGGCATATTCGAATTGACCCTGTCCCCATCTGGTCTTTGACTCCACTGTCTTCCACCTGTACTTGAACAGCATTCCTAGTGGAAAGAAGGGACTCTTTGACCACAGATTAACGTAACGATAACTAATACTTCTTGGACTTTACGGGCCAGGCACTGTGCTGAATGGTTGGATTTTCTCCTCGATTCATCTCATCAACCCCAGGAAGTTTCCCATAATATCATTTGCATTATAGACGTGAGAAAATAGTCTCAGAGTTCCACGGCTATTAAGTGTCGGAATCTGGGTGACAACCCGGGCAGTTTGATTTCAAGCTATCACTATACTTAAGCTAAAAATGTGGAATGAGTTAAAAAAATGAAGTTGTTTCATCCTGCACACCTGCAGAAAGCCCCCTAGGAGTAAAGGAAAAGAATTCAGGTTCACTTAAAAGCAAGCATTAGAGATACCGAAATGGACACACAAAGCACATCAATGCAAAGGCGAGCGAGGCGGAGGAGCTTTACATCTTCCCTTTTGCTCCCTCATGTTTTGAAACATGATTCCTTTTGCTGCCAGTTCTTTAGTGGTTGCTACGCTCCAGCTTTAGATGACTCTTCTATCTCCCAGAGCAATTAAAAGGTAATATCACTGTCTTACCATGTGAAGCTTGACATCCGATTCATGTATCACTCAGCCTAAAGGCATATTTTTCATACTCACTTGGGTGCATATCAAGCAGTGAATTGATTCTAGGATTCAAAAGGAGTTCTCTTTTCCAAAGGAGATTCAGGCGAGTGAACAAAATTAATGTCCCTATTAATTTGTCCCCATCTCCTTTAATTAGCAAGCCAGACAGCTAACAATTATCTCACCTGTAGGCCATCTTGACAGCTTGCCATTGAATCCAAACCAAAGAAAGACCCACCACCACCAGTCTCAAACCCCAGCGACTGATATCGAAGTCTTCACCACCAGAAGTCTACTTAAAGCCCATTAGTGTGGCCTTCACAATATTTCAGTTCTAGTTCCCTCAAACCTTCTCTGCTCCTTCTTCCCTCCATCATGGAGATTCTGACTCATAAATGTCAGTATGTGGTGGAGGTTGCCTCATCTCACAAATTTCTACTGTCAAAATATTCTCAGCAGTACTAGACAGATGGAACCAATCCAGGGAGCAAAACAAATGCTACTGCAGCTTTTAGAGCACTCCAAATGTAGCGGTACTAGCTGTTCTTATCTCATAACATGCCCATCACCATCATTTTTTCCCCTAACAATCTGTCCAGGATGACAAGTTCCATTCCATTTTCTTGATGAGAGATCATGTCTCTAAGCCATTATGTCATAACTGGAACACTAGCCCAGTTGTTGCCTTTAGATTTTTAAGTAAGTGGAATAGTACCTCTCATATTACATCCCATTATTTTAGTACTTATCTCAATCTGCTTCTGTAACCTAGTAATTTCCCTGACTGAGAAAACTAAAGAACATTTGTAATGGGATTGCAAATTTATAGGACGGAATAAATCATTTAATTGTTCTTCTCTGCCAAATTTTTTGATTCCCATTTTCAGAGGATGATCTGTCTCCTGCCATGAGCTGACATAGTGCTACTGACTCTAGCAGAATGGAGCAGTTGGCCAGGACAGATGGGTTTCTGTGTTGATCCAGTGAAGTTTCTCCTGTGTAAATCTCCACTTCCTCGTCGTGCCAATGCATTCTTCTTGCCCTGGTTTCACCCTATCTAGTAATTGTTTCTGAAGGAACTGTGGTTTTAGCATAAGCACCCCCTGAAAGATGTTTGCAACCCCAGTCACAGTTGGGGAGTCAGCACATACTATGCTTTGAATGCATCCAAGTAGCTCTTCCCTCATGGCCTTCCATTTAGATCCACCCATTTATTGTCCATCCACTCATCCATCTGTACATCTTTCTGGTTGTTTAATATTTCTCTTGGAGATAGTCTCAGAACTTCGCTTTACATTATTATCTGATTATATGATGGTCTAGCTTTTCATCTTTTCTGATGAAAAGACCTTTTTTCAAGTTCTAATCGAGTGTTTGCAACTCCACAGTTGAAACATAGTGATTTAAAAATGTATCACAAATTCTTTAACATGCCTCCCTTTGAAAGGAGTCTATGTTCCCTCCTCTTGAATCTGAGCTGACCCTAGTGATGTGATTTTTAACCAATAGAATTAGGCAGAAGTGACACTGGGAAATTTCCAAGCTAGGTCTGTAAAGGTCAGACAGCTTCTCCTTTGTTCTCATGAGGAGTTCTCCCTGGGGGAGGCCAGGCACTGTGTAAAAAATCATACTACCCTGAGACCACTGTGCAGGAGAGCAGATACATAGAAACTTTGGCCAACAGTCTGGCTGCACTCCCAGCCGACAACCAGCATCCACTATCAGTCACAGGACATCCAGACCAGTCAAGCCTCAGTTGATTCCAGCCCCAACTGACATCTACCTTCATCTTCATGAGTAAACTCAGGTAAGAACTGCCCAGCTAAGTTCTTCAGACAACAGATGGGTCCTGGATCCATGAATCCCTAAACTGTAAAATGGTAAAATGGTTGTCTTGGCTGCTAAGTTTTTGGTTAATTTGTTATGCAGGAATGATAACAGAGATAAAACCATTTTGTTTCTTAGAAACAGGCTAATTATTTTTCTAGTTTTCACCTTTCTGTTTTAAACTATAGTTTGTTTTATAAGCTTTGCTGCTGGATAGAGGAGGAGGCAGAAATTAAGCTAGAAAGTATGGCTACCTGTTAATATCTTTTCCTCAAAGGATCATATATTTTATACAGGTAGGGAGAAAATATCTTAGTTGTATGAGTTAGCATCAAGTAGGAAAAAAAAATAGAAGATTTTTAGGTCATCCACTTTATTTACTTCTAGGTTAGGTTCTCATATTGCATTGTACACCGCATGTACCTCAGCTCTCAAAGACTGGACACCTCACTAGGTATTCCCTAAGTGCTTGGGTGATGTATAATTCAATGTAGACTCAGGTTACACTTTGACCCTTAAGTCTGCCCTCCAGTGAGGATTGGGGAGCATTAGCATGGATATTATAATTCTTCAGATCCTCCTGAAAGGAGCCCACTTTTCTTGTGTCTGCACCAGTCCCAGTTATAATGTTATGTAATCCAAGGTTTTCCCCCTTGCATCTTGCTATATCACTCATTCAGCATGTGTGGGATGGTCTTTTCACAGTCAGGGAATATGTTAACTCCAACCAGGTATTGTCTGTGCACTTTCCATCTACGTGCATATCAACATTTTTTTGCAGAACTATCTGAACATTAAGCATTAAGTTAGAGACATTGCAACTTGATTTATGAATGCAACATATATTTCTGAAGAAAAAGGATATTTTCTTCTATAAGCACAAGGACATTTTCATACTAAAAAAAACTTTGCATTAATACAATAATATATCCAACATGCAGTCCATATTCAGATTTCTCCAGTTGCCACAATAATGTTTTCTTATTTTTGTTAATACAGTATCCAATGTATCATGTTTACTTGTCAGATCTCTTTACCTTCCTGTAATTGAGAGCAGTTTTCCCATCTTTTTTTAAAGTGTTTGGTGAAATTGACATTTTTAAAGAGTCAAGACTCCACTATTTTTAGCATGTTTCACAATTTGAAGTTGTCTCATTATTTCTTCCTGATTAAATTCAGGTCATAAATTTTTAGTAAGAGTATTTATAGATGATATTCCTTCCAAGTACATCACATCGGGAGGTACTTGTCATCCGTTAGTCCCATTATTTATGATGTAAAGTTTGACTACATGACCGAGGTGGTATCCTCCACATATTTTCATTGTATTCACTTTTCATTACATATTTTTTCATTTTAGTAATTTATAAGTCATCAAGAAGTGACACTTTGAGACTGAATAAATATTTAGTTCCCCAACAATTTTTCTTCCTATGGTTTTTGAATCCCCTGGTGAGTGTCACCTGAATCAATTATTGGTGGTTACAAACTGATGACCTTCTAATCCTGTTCCCTGGCAGCGCAGATGTGGGTGCAGGGAAGGGCAATGCAAGGCCAGGGAGGCATGCAGAGGTTCAGCTGCTCCATTTATGGGCTTCCAGCTAGTCCTCCTGCTTCAGCCCCACGCCCTGCCCCTTTGCTCAGGGGCGCTGGGCATTGCTTGAGAATCCTCTCAGCTTCTGGAAACAGCCACTGGATTCTTATAAGTTACCTCCTCTGCAGCCTCTTATATTTCAGTTTTTGCCTCTTCCAATCTGTTACCTCTCATTTCATATGAAAAAAATCCACTTGTGTTTTATCACTTCATTTCCCACTCTCTTTGTCTTATGGGCTTTTATTTATTTATCATGGTTATTATTTTACCATAACTTCAGTGGACTTTCAGAAGGGATTGGAGAGGAAAACACATATTTAAAACTTCATGTTTTGTGTCTTTCGGCATCTTTATTCTTGAGTTTCACAGACAAATGCCTTAAATCTCCATTCACATTGCATTGTTTCATGTATAAGAATATTTCCTTCCTGTGTGACCATTTCTTCTAACTTATAATAATTATATAAGCATTTATTACTTTCCTGTGAAGAGAAAAAAACCTTCCTCAATTTTGTATGCATATATAATTTTTTTTCTTTAAGGACATCTATGATTGATTTTCTTTTATAAAAAGGTGTGTTTTATGAATTCATTAGACCTAGGGAAGGTTAGTTAACTATATAGGGTGGGAACGTGTATTTTCCTCCCTCCCCATAATTTACTGGAAGTTCTTCTCTTTCTTGGAAGAGAGTTGAAAAAATTAGCAATTCCTTGCCAGAAGTAGCCTCTGGGCCTTTGGCATAATCCTCAGGTTGTTTCGTTGACAATTTGTAAACTTATGTAGATGCTCACCATCCTTTGTGAGTTTTCTAGACCACTCTGAAATGTCAGAATTATCTTTTCCTACACATGGCTCTTTGGTCACCAAACTGTAGATCTGCTCTTCAGAGAATCCCGATTGCTTGAAAATCTCTCATTATTCAGCAGTACTCCAACCTGCTATTAAGTGAATACTAGAAACAAAAGCAGTGGGTGCTCCAGGGTTTAGATGTTTATTTTTTAACATAGTATGTTAAAGTATGCTATAGCAGATGCTGGGGGTGCCTGCTCACGTGTCCCCTTGGCCCAGCTAAGTTTACCTGCAGCCTCAGTGGATGGTTTCCAGACCACAGCTTCCCATCCCAAACACCTCCATCTCCCTGGCTTTTTTCCAGGGGACTTCTCCTTGATGTGGTAGTTTCTCTCAGTCCCTGTGAAGAGTGGCTTAAAAGTGACAAGAATTGAATGCCTCCAAAGGTATCCCTTAACCATTAAGAGACAAGATTCAGTGAATAAATAATCTACTATCTCAGTTCCTCACTGGGACACTTTGAAGAATCCTACATGATTTCTCAGAAAAAAAATCTGTGTCTAAGTTGCCTACATTGGTAACCCCTTCGTTAATACTCCACTTACTGGATTTCTCCCTTCTCCATCTCATTTCGTACTACCTCCCATGTTCTTCCTGGGGTCACTTCCCAAATAAAACAACTGCACCCAAGTCTTTTTCTCAGGGTCTGCTTTTGGAGGAACTCAAACTAAAGACTAAAAATATTCCAGAGAGCGAGCTACTATACCTTGTTGCAGATTGAGTCTATTGGGAGGAAGTACATAAATTGTCCTTTTTTGATTTAATAATATTACCCTTCTTTAATAAGCAACTGGTAAATTTATGTTATAAATAACATGGTTAATTTATTCAACAAATAATTCTAGAACCTCTACTATGTGCCAAGCTTTCTGCTAGGGGCTGAGAACACAAGAGTGAACAAACTAAAAATGGCCCACCCCTCTTTATTGTATAGCTTAGACTCTAGTAGTGATACAGACAAATAAACAGTCAATTACAATACATGCTGGGACATGCTCTGACAGAGGGAGTCCCATTAATCTAGGAATACATGGGGTCAGAAAGACTATCTTTGTTCACCGTGTTACTCAACCTTTAGCACAAAACATGGCACACAATGGGTGTTGTCAGAAGTATTTGTTGAGTAGAAGAGGTACAGTTAAGAATGAGTTTATATTCCAGGAAATGAAAAAGGATCAACATGATCGGAATTAAGCAGCTAAAGGAGAGAGAGAGGTATGGACTGGGGTCAGGACATGTAGGGCCTTGAATACTGTTCAGGACTGAGGACTTTATGCTAAGAGTAATGAAAGACAGCGAGACGTTTTAGGCATTAGAAAGACAATGTCAGTTGAGCGGTTTCACATGCCTGTTCTGCAGACACTACAAAGGATGGATTGGAGCCAGCAAAACAGGGATCAGGAAAACCAACGAGAAGGCCATGCTGTAATCCACATGAGAGATGATGGGGACCCAAGTCGGAAAGGAGCAGTGGGGATGCACAGACATGGCTGACGGGAAAGGGATTTAGGAGTTATAATGGATGAGGCTTGGTACTAGTTGGGCACGTGAAGTGGGGCAAAGAGAGACAGTGCTAATAACACCCACAGTTTTGACCAGAGCAGCTTTCTAAGACTGGGCCTATAGGAGGAGAGGTAAACTTAAAGGTGAAAGTAAAGAGAGAGGAATTCACTCCAGGATGGTGCTGAAAGAAGGAAGTTAGTTTTGCCAAAGTTGTTCTGTATTACATTTCTCTGTGCCCTTAAAAGGATTCTTAATTTATCAAAAAGATAAACCCAAAATATGTCACTTGAATATAGCTAGATAATTTATAGCCCTGTAAATCTGAATGTATTTCAACTTAGATAAAAACTTGGCATAATATGTTAATTTTTTCTGTCAAATAAATGTCATGCTTTTAACACTAGAACCTACAAAACATGGTAATCCCATTTGGCAAAAAAAATCAAACTATATAATATTCATTTTCTTTCACCAAAACATGATTATATTACTTGTATGTTTAGAATGCGTTTTTTTGTTGTTGTTTGGATGGTTTAATGAAATAGATTATAGCCCTTCAGTGCAATTTATTATTTTGAAATTGCTTCTTTTGGAAATGTGAGGAAAAGTATGAAGGTCAAACAGAGCTGATGTAGCAAACTGGGCCATTAGAGAAGTCATGAGTTTAAATTCTGGATGCTGAATAAAGATGTCCTAAAAGACCTTTGTTTGGAAGGAAATTACTTTAGCTGTTTAGCCTTGGAGGGAATAAACAACTACATGCATACTAATCTCGTGAACCCCGTGCTATGTTCATAATCCCCTTATCTTTTATTCATTTGAAACTATACAAATCTTTAAGGGAGAGAAACCCTTGCTGCTTGTAGCATTGCGAATAAAATGCAGAACCTATATTTGTGCCATTAGAATTTGAGTTGTTCTTGATTTTATACACCAGGATGCAGCAAATTTCTAAAGACAGAGTGCAAAGGAGTCTGAGTGTGTGTATCAGTGGGGAAAGAAGGGAGTGTGTGGATGGGCCAGGTGGGTGTGTGAGGAAGAAGTGAGAGATGGCAGAAACCAAAAGCCAACTGCAGCCCTGTTGGAGAGAATCTCTCCTATTCTCTGATACCTATTTCCAAATCATTCATGATTAATTCCACCAATTCTTGCTCCTCTTTTGAATAGAGAGGTGGAGAGTCATAAAGGGGATTTCAAAATTGTCCTGCTTGTCAACTGTCATTGGCACTAGACATTTTCATATGAGTTCCTTCTTCTTACAACAAGTTTATGGTTTTATCAATAGAGTTTAATACACTTTTAAAGCCATACTTCCAGCATGATCTAGCTTTTTCCAGGAAAATAAAAAGGTACGTACTGTAACTGTTGATCGTGGGAAGTGATGGATGGGTTCTGCCCTTTGCTAGTCCAAAACAGATCACTGCGAGTCTAGAGGAACGGGTAAGGGGTTGACAGTTGGGACAATGAATTTTTAAATTTATACTCTGAGCTTATCTCACTTATCAAGGAAATTTGACATTAGAAAAAACTGTAAATTAGCTGTGACTGAAAGTATGTGACATTTACAGCTTGGCATAATCTTCAAATGAAGAACGTGTTTTATTTGGTCTGAGGGTGGTTTACTCAGGATTCATCGCCCTGATCTTTACTTCTCTCGGGTCATAAATGGGGCTCTTTGGAGCTCACGCATTCCTGACTTACTCAGACCTGCTTCTGAACCTTGCTTGGCTCAGTGAAGCAGAGAGGCTTAGAGAAGGAAAATTAAAATGGGTCATATGCATCTGTGTCCTCTTTGAGGCATGTCACAGAAACAGCCATTCTGGGAACATTGTAAACAGTTTTACCCATCTGTCTAGTTTAATCTATTTGGGGATTAAACCTTCTGGCTTCTCAGAGTACAGTGTTGTGCAAGAGGCTCGTTCATTTATGATCTGTGTTTCCAGAATGCTGGTTACACCGATATAAATGATGGATTCAGGGCATTGTGTTTACTTAAAGAATCATGGCTCTCTTGATTTATGCTAAGACATCTGGTTTATTTTTTCCCAAAACCGTTGCTTAAACTGGAGCTGTTTACTCAGAGATAGAATAACCTCTCAGTATTCATGGTGCCCAGTTGTTGGTAACCAGCAATCTACTACTTTCTAAAATATTTTTGGTTTAATGGCATGTATTATTAATATTTATAGTCATGGGGTTCTTCAAGGATAAAAATATTGGAAATGACCTACTTGAATTACAGTTCTTAAGTATTATAATGTATTTTACACCAACTTTAGGCTTACTATTCATTTTTTAGAACATAAGAAGAGCATTTGGGAGATATTATCAAAAAGATTCACTGTCTTTTTTTCTGTTTTTCATGCGATTACAGGTTTCTTATTAAGCACAAATGGAGGTATAAACTGAATACATTGTGAGGTTCATTGCTGGTCAATGGACCCTCACTTTTTTCTGACTTCTCTTTCTTGTTTGGTGGCGATTTGCTTCAGCTAGTGCACTTGAATCCAGACCACATTGTGAGACTGATGTGTGTTAGGAAAAAGGCAAGAACTCTTGTCCTTAGAGTCAGTTTCTAACTTTATTTACTGCTTGCAACATTTCCCATACATTTCAATTTCACCTGAGACCCATATCAACTTGACATTTAAGTTTGACCATTGCAAGCAGGGCGACCTCCAATCAATCATACAGGCATGGATTGACCAGTCACACAAATGTAATTAAAGAGGAGTTGGCAGCAACATAAAATTCACATGCAAAATAATCGGTGCTGATTCATCATTGCAATATAATTTACTTCTCTGCATTTCTTCATTGAAAAAGTCACACTCCACAGGGCACTCTATTTTAAGAAGGAAAATTTGAGATTCTTTAAAAGAATTAAATCTGTTTTCCTTAGTTGCAATTCTGTTTAGTAAAATTTAGCCCAGTGCTGTAAAATACAGGTTAGGACAATGAAATACAGGTTAGGACACCTACTTCTTCCTCTTAATTCTTTGATTAGGTAGTAGTGTTACAGCTTCTGATCCTGTTACTAGAACATGGAGGAAAATATACTTGATACAGAGAGAAAAAAATAAAAGGGCCATTCCATGTGGTTTTAAAAAACAACAAAAAGAAATGGCAAACACAAGCTAAAGAAAAGAAATGCAACCTAAGTGTGATCTTCTGGGTTTTCCCCTGCCGCACGGACTTAGGAAGCTTGCCCTTGGGTCATCTCCAAACCAGAGCTTTAAAAATCTGTGGTTGTCTAAGAACCTAGCAGCCAAGTCAGACATTCTAGGACCCAAGGAAAGGGGCCGGTAGGAAATTTAGCCCACGTTATGGTCAAACATGTTTACTACAGAGAGCACACTGAAGTGCTCTCAGATTTTATCCATTTGAGCTCATGACGGAAGGCAGAGAGCACGGAAGGGGGAATTGGGCTTAATTTGGTGCAGCTGTTGGAGTATCCCTGGTCTCTGAGCTGTTTGTTTGGATTTTGTCTTACTGAGTCCCAGCATATTACCATTGTTGGACAACCCCATACGTTTTGCTCCTTTATTCATCCCCAGCTGTGCCACATAGGGGCCAATATCTTCCACCTCACCTAAGCAATCACTCAGAAAGCACTTTTGTCTGGGATGAGCTCACAGGGTAATCATTTGCTGTGTGCCTTCTCTGTCAGGTACTGTGAAAGGCAAATCTCTCATACAATCTCTAACCAATTTATAAGTAAGCATAACTAAGATACAAGAAGAGTCAGAGATCAAGACACTCAGGACTATTCTATTATTATGTCAGTGGAAATTCTTTAGATCCTGACACAAGGTGAGCAAGACCATCATGGACCACCCATGTATTTTGGCCCTAGCTAGCCTAGAGCACTTCAGCATCACCAGAGATGCCAGATTCCATTCTGATGACCCTGCTAACCTGTGCGCACTGTGCTCGGCTGCCTGGCTTGCAACGTGTGGCCTCAGCCACCCTCAGTACCTTCCCTTCTGCACTTGATACCATGACTCATTTCTAATTTGTTCCACCTCGGCCTGCAGAGAACAGCCTCTGAGACACTTTTCAAAGGTGCTGAGCTTCGCCTCTCCCGCATCTTAATGAAGGGAGTTATTTTGGCTTCACAGAAACACGTAGTAACCTCACTCAAGTGTGTTACTATTTTTTTTCCTTTTCCCTTATCTTTTGGGGCCCCACCAGAATCTGGAAAGTCATATTCCTCTGGTGGTATAACTCTTTGTCCTATTAGTTGAGCTCAAGAAATTTTGGTTAGGAAAGAAAACTTCAGCAGTCCAGTGAATTCTGAGTCTGAAATTCTTTCCTACGCTAAAATGTTACTGAAGACCTTATAGCACCATTTCTTTGATATAATATATGCACATATATTTCTTATAAAAAGGCTAGTTTAAATGATTATCAAAATTAAATATTTTGTTGAATTATTGCAAAGCTCTAGCTAAACTATTTAATAATAATGCACTAAAGAGTTTCAGTCTGACTCTATCACATGTGGATGGAGGTAAGAGCTTAGAACTATTGGACAGCAATAGTGAATAAAAATATTAAATAGTGATGAAATCCATCCCTGGGATAAGATCACTAAATGCATCAAACAAACATTAATGGAGTAAGATAGATTTAATGTTAGTTTTTAGTTTAAAAGTTGAAATCACAATCTTATTTAAGATCAAAGTAGATTTTTATTTGCTCCATCTCAAGAAAAGATGTAATACTAGTGCTAGATACTGGGGTTTATTCATCATTAAAAAATGACCTGGAAATAAATCAAGACTGATCATGGTCTTTCTGGACATGTCAATAATTTTTTTTTCATTCTTGGACCCATAATGCACACATAATTTTGCTTTAAATGTGTCTGGTTTATGTCTAAAACAAAAGGGGAATGGGTTGGGTAGAACGGAAGGAATAAACTATTTATAGATGATCAAAGTCAACTTGTACTCAGATGGCTAGATATAAAAGGCCACAAATTAACTCTTATTTAAATTGTTTGCACCCAAAAAGGAGAAATTGTAAGGATCCTAGCAAGATGTGGTGGAGAGGGTGCTGTGATACTTTAAGTACAGTGAGAGACTATCAGAAGTTTATACTTCCCAACACTGAGGCAGTGAGTGTTCTATGTGAAAGCCGACTCGATAACCTCGCTGGGGGTGTATTTCCAGCACGTTCAACTCCTTTGTCTGAACATCCGTGTTCTTCAAAGTGTTGGTACATTGGGCTTACTCTCATTATGCGTAAATTATGTAATTAGCTTTGTCACTTTCCAACAGCATGTGCAAAATGAACCAGAATGATAAGAGAAGATCAAATCTTTCCTCCAGGATCAGTAGATTTGTTCCACTTTTGGAATTTTGCTGGCGATTTGTAATGATGTTGTCATTGGGTCTACTTGGGTAGCTAAGTTTGACATTTTGGGCTGAGGCTGGCCGGGTGGTACAGTGGTTACCGGCTCTGACTTTGTTAGAGAGTCTCTATGTTGCTTGGTACTGACCAGACTGAATTCAATACTGTCCTCTCTGTGTTACCTAACATCAGTACTTTGGGGGCCTCATCTGCCTTCAGTAGGGTGTTGCCCCTTCTCCTTTGCGAGATTCAAATAAACTTTTAAATGAATGAATGAATGAATGAGAGAGATGAAACGAGAAGGAGAAAAGAGGTTTGGGTGAACATTTTAGGTAGTGGCTTTGGCTTTTGTTATTTTATGTTAACTTACTTATCAGTAATTATCATTAGACAAGCTATACCGTGGTGGAAAATGTTGCCGCTTTGCTTTTTCTTCTGTAGGCACGTGAACCCTGGGGGGTACGGAGGGAATTAAAATAAAAACAGAGCGCGCTGCTATTTCTTCTGAGCTGCTGCAAGATCTCTGCTTGACACCCCATGTTGAACAAGGGACTATTTAGTAGATCTCAACAATTACACATGTTCTTTCCTGGCAGAGAATTCTCTGCAGCTTTGTGTGTCAAGATTAGGGTGAATCAGCATAAAAATCAGGCTTGACTTATTTCTGGAAGGGACTAGCCTCTCTCCCACCATTGAAAACAAGATGGTCATAATAAAGTTTTGAATATGGAAAATTTATTTTGCATACAGACAAATTCTTCTTGTAAAGAGTTTAAAATGCAATTTTCGTATGTTTCCATGCTTACTTTCATTGTGACTTGTGCCCACTGTCCCACCCCCATCCCACTCCATCCCCAGTTTTTGGAGTATTTCTAGCTCTGTCCATCTTGAAACAACTGTACGAGGCTTTGACAGCTGTCTTTATCTCTGATAGGATCCAGGCCCTTTGCGATGTGGGGCCTTCGTATAAGTATGTAATATGGAAAATGAAACCCATGTGTGAATACAGACGTAATTAGTGTGAAAAGTCCTATTTTCCACCACATTTCTTGCCAGCAGCTATGATTAGGAGAACTTAAGCTTTCCAGAACTCCTAATGTTTTTTAACTACATCCCAGCATAGAGATTCCAAAATATCCCATTCTTTGATACTATAGATGCATGACACAAAGGGAATTAGTATTGGAAGGTATTTTGTGGTGTGTGCATGTGTCTGCACGCGTGTGTGTTACAGGCTTCTTGGGGTTCATCATCATACTTTCTTAACGTAAAGGTGATTTGTTTCCTTCTAAGTGTAGTAAGAAGCAGGAACTTTTCTGAAATCTTTAATTTTGGGGTGATTATTTAAGGCAGGCCTTAATGAAGCACCACTTTAAATAAAAGCTACCGAGTAAGGCTGATGATGTCTAACTGGCATTTTATCTGTATGTTTCCTGATGGAAATTAACTCCATGGCAGAGATAAAAATAAGATCTTTGAATTGTGTTGAGTAAAATAAGATAGGTAAGCTGAATTTGGGAAAAGGGCCTTAAAAAGGAGGTGAGGTGTGTTCTGATAGAGCTAGTGAGACCCAGTGACAAAGAGTGAGGAGGAACATCCCACAGTGCATGTTATGTTTGGGTGGGAACACGGATAGTTTAAGCAGAACATACAGTCATGGAGGTGTCAGAAATCATAAAGTAAAACCAGCAGCTTCCCTTTATTGCTGATGCTACGGCTGGCAGGCAAATAGGATTTGCCAAATATATGTGTGTGCACAGCTATGCACAAATGCTCATTCGTAGTTGAGGAGGGAGTGTTGATGCCCCTAAAAATAGTATGACTTGTGGACTGGGTGGTAACCAAAAATTAGAAAGATGTGCTTCTCATGCCTTGGTATCAATGTCAATCACAGATGATGGAGAAGGCTGAGCGATACTAGGCTAGCTTACTGTGCAACCCACCCTCCCACCCTGTTCTTCTTATCGGAGACTTTCCAATGCCAGAAGTCAGAAGATGCCTCTTTTTCTCTGCACTTTTTGACTGGTCCAGGCTGTCGATATCCAGTCTAGTGGGTCACACTGTGGAGATGCCTCGCTCCTGTGTCCTGCCTTTATGGCCTTGGAAAGCCTGCCTCTAAATGTACATGTGCTCTTCAAGCTCACATTTCGGGTTTCATGTGAGGTTTACAAACATTAAGCATAATAAGAAAGGACATGGAGTAATCATCTTGAAAGAACATACATTATTTTGGCATTAAAACTACTAAAGAGTATATTTCACTTTAGTAGACAGCTGAGAAAAATCTCTTATTTAAGTTTAAAAGAAAACTGCATTTCTTTTTTAGCAGGATAAACAAGTTAACAGTGCAGTACAGATTGATCAAAGAAATAAAATATTTAATTGCACACTTCTTCCAGCGCTTTGCTGAAAATACATGCCTATAAAAACCTTTTAAAAGTAGTTTGAAAGACAGGGATGTAAGCACGTTGTTTGTCTTACTAGTGGAGGAAACAAAATAACCAATGAGAGCAGGGTGAGGACGAGGGAATCCTTAAACTGTTTTCCATGCATATGATTCCATTTAATCAACCCGAGAACAAAGGATCGCATTTTTCTTTCCTTTTTCAGTGTGTTATTTCACGTTATTAAATGAGATTTGAGTGAACTGAAGTAAATCAGCCAAAACCCAGCTTGGATTAGATCCCCTAAACTGCCTTATGCCCAGATTTTTTCCAGATGGTTTCTCATGTCGCCAGTTTAATATCAACAGTGTGTGACACGCTAGAAGGATATTTCTTAGACCCGTTCAGTCCTTGAAAGATAATTACGCTGTCAGTTGCCATCACTGTTACTGTGAAAGTGAAGATAACTGGGGTAAGTATATTAAAATCCAGCCCCAAACCAGCCTCACTTTCAGATAGTGCATTTAAGAAACTTCGCTCATTTTTGTTGCTGTCTGTCTACGTTACCCAGCGTAACACTGATTTCTCTTTGACAGCAAGATGCCTGTAGGTCGCTTCTTGGTTATATGTTGTGGAAAATATAAAGAATTTTTACATGATGAAAAAGATGGTGTGCTCATGTTTGCTTAAAAGCTCTGCATTCTCTGCTTTTCCACTTTCCTTTATAAGCTGAAAAATGTATTTTCATGCTACTGCCTACTTTCGCTCTTTTTTTATTATACTTCTGACATTACTTATAGCACATTTTGCAGCTGGGTTTAAAAGCATGTTAGCAGGCAATTGTAGGTACCATGTCAACAAATATGGAAAACAGAACAAGACTAACAAAGAATGCCTGCAAAATCATGATTTGAGGTGAAAATAAAATGGTTTCATGACACTGCTTTTTCCCCACTTTATTTTAACATAATTGCAATCTTACAGAAAAGTTGCAAGAATGGTGGAGAGAACTCTGGTATATGTTTACCAGATTCACCACTTGTCCATATTTTGAACTTTTGTCCCACATTTTTATCATTACATATGTATTTTCCCCTTGAACAATCACAGTAAGTTGTACATACATTACCACTTTACTTTGAATAATTTGGTATTTCC
Organism: Indri indri; assembly: GCA_004363605.1. Lineage (NCBI taxonomy): Eukaryota > Metazoa > Chordata > Mammalia > Primates > Indriidae > Indri > Indri indri. Next base: position 10,647 of record RJWJ010008237.1, on the reverse strand, counting down.
CGAATACAAGAATATTTTCTTACATAACCCCAGATAAACTACCGTGTTGGGAAATTAGAGTTGATAAAATACTGCTGTTTAATCCACAATTATCTTTAAAATTTGCCAATTTTCCTGGTAATATACAGGGTCCATTGCCTTTAATTGCCATATCCAGTTAGCCTTTGCTCTGGGATGTCATGAAGGTGCTTTTAAAAATGCAATATTTTAAAAGACAGTAAGGAGAAGCCACCCCAGCAAGCCAACCACTGGGAGCTGTCCCATGGCCCCTTGTCACTGCTTACCACGCTCCCTTGTAAGTGCTTCTGGTTTTCTGGTAACTAACTTGCATCTTAAGGATCTCCAACAGAAAGCATTTCAAATGCAAATGTTCTTCCAAAAATAATTCCCTAGAGATCTCTGAGAGTCTAAAGAGGTAAACATGCAAGCATTCTAAAGTTGCTTTTAGGTTGAATATGCAGATTTATTTATAAACATGTCTGTAACTGTAAGTGAGGTTCTGCAAACTTCGTGACTATCTAGCAGGTGATTACTTTATATAATTTTCTTATATAGGTATTTGTTTGGAGTATCTGAGATGATGAGTAAGTAGGTGCATTCGCCTGAGATAATTATTTTAGCATATTAAATAACCTACCAAATAATGTGAGACACTTTCAAAATATACTTTTGCATGTAGTTTCTTAAGATACAGAAAGCAGGCTTGTCAGCCGAGCAGCAAATCAGTCATGGGTGCCACTTGGTATTCTTTCCTGTAGCGCCATGGGGGGACAGCTGGTGTTGGTCAACTTTACACAAGCCACATTAGGTTTGGAGTTAGGAATCAGAGTACCCATTTTTTTTTTTTTTTTTTTTTTTGTCATTTCTTAACCATGTGGCCTCATTTGTCTCATCTGTAAAATAAAGTGATTCAGTCAGGTGATCTCTGAGCTTCCTCCAGAACTACAGTACTATGAAAAAGTCAAACATCTGCTTAAGGCCAGGGTGAGGGTAAGGAAAAAAACCTCATGAGTTTAATAAGCTATTGCCATACCCCAACTTATTTTTAAGAATGAATATATTTGGTTGGTAACCATTTACTCATTAGTGAAACACCATTAGAAATACAATCCCAGTTTAAAATTAATTTCACTCAGTGTAGGTCTGAAACTTCTGTGTTCAGGACTTTTTCCAATCTCATACCTTCCTGCTAACTCCATCCTACCTTTGTGTTTTTTGCCATTAAAAAGAAGACAACCTTTTAGCATTCCCAGTAGTTTGCCCTGTCATCATTTCTATCTTATTGCTTAGCCCAAAAAAACACCCTTCAGTTAATCATTTGTGTGAATAAGCATCACTCTGAAACTCATCTCAAAACCTTCACCTGTTTATCTGTGTGTTTCCTCAAACACTTAAAGCAGCTCTCTTCCAATTGTCAAGTAATTTACCATAGTTACACTGTTTCCTTTCACAGTTCTTGGAATTATACGAAAATGTTATAGGCTTGAACACTTATCTGTTTAGCAAACTGAATTATACCCTATATCTCAAATTATTATCATATAGGAAAAATAAATACAAAATCTGAAGTGAGACAAACCATTTTTTAAAAAAATGCTTTTAGTACTTTACTAAGCAGATTAATGACTGATAGAAAAACGTTTCCAGCATTTTATCCTCTTGGGTTCGGAATAACTTGTATTTTTCTTCCGAACATTATTTAAATATACTGTCTCTAGTTAAAAATACTTGGTTTCAATTCACAGTTCAGTATTTTCAACTTTTCCATGAATGGTAAGTACAGGTTAGTGAAGGCTTTATCATTTCACGAGTTATGTAAGAATATTGTACTCTTTCACTCATGGAGAGAAGGAGCATCTGGTCACATCATTGCCCAGTGAGCATCATCCACTCAGTAGATGTGGATGTCCGAGTGCTCACGTCATGCAGATTTTCTCCAGCAGGCTGGGATAAAGCCACAGACCAAGCCTCCATGTCGCCCAGCATATGAGATGCAGAACAGAGCTTCCAACACCTGGGAATAATCGAGAATGCAAATAACTCCCATGAACACATTCGAGTTTGACCCAGATTATCACAGTATATAAACCACTCCTGGGGAGTAAATCGGGAACATTGTCCATGTGCCTTAACCCTTTCAAGACTCCTGGATACCTTTTAATGATTACTTCTGGGGTACTCTAGTGACAACTTAAAGGCCCTAATGTGGCTGCCAAAATTGCCTGGTAATTTTTACGTATTGGGAGAATTATATCCTACAGAGTCTGCTTAAAAGCCATGAACTCAAATACCCATAAGAGCCAGATGGTAACATGAGCAAAGCTTCCAGTGGAGACATAGTGAAAGGGAAAGCATGTTTGCCCCACTTAAAGGCAAGCTGACTTTTAGCTTAAGTCCTGTGAATAAAGATTGGAGCTTGGGGACACTAGAATTCTAGAAACCAAAAGTTTTTATTTTTTTATTTCAGCATATTAACGGGGGTACAAATGTTTAAGTTACTTACATGTATTGCCTTTGCCCCACCCAAGTCAAAGCTTCAAGCATGTCCATCCCCCAGACGGTGCGTACCACACCCATTAGGTATGAATATACCCATCCCCTCCTCCCCCTCCCACCTGCCTGACACCTGATGAATGTTACTACCATATGTGCACACAAGTGTTAATAAATTAATACCAATTTGATGGGGAGTACATGTGCTTGTTTTTCCATTCTTGGGATACGTAGTAAAATGGGTTCCAGCTCTATCCTGCATAATACAAGAGGTGCTAGATCACCATTGTTTTTTGTGGTTGAGTAGAACTCCATGGTATACATATACCACATTTTATTAATCCACTCATGTATTGATGGGCACTTGGGTTGTTTCCACATCTATAAAAAAGACATCTGCACTAGAATGTTCCTCTTCTACTTCCATGTCATGATCACAGCCTGGGAGAAAGGAGAAAAAAATCTTACTGAAGCCCTTGACCAGAACATGACTTCCCTTGATAATACTCAAACATAGAGCTCAGCTAAAAAAACTGTAGAGAAGAATGAGGAAGTCACTTCTGATTAACTTCTGCCTCGATGGTTCTATTCCTTAATTCCATATTGGTTGATCAGAAGTGTAAGCCTCTTGCTAATTGCCATTCCATGGTATTCGGGGGCTATGTATAAAGGTTTGAACTTTTGTTTCATTTGTTTGTTTTTTGGAAAATGTTCACATTTATTTATTTTTAAGATTATTTTATTTTTTAATTGATAAAATTATATGTATCATATACAACATGTTTTTGAAATGTATGTACATTGTAGAATGACGAAATCTAATTAACATATGCATTCCCTCACATAATTATCCTTTTTGTGGTAAGAATGCTTAACATCCACCCTTTGGCATTTTTTAAGAATGCAATATATTGTTATTAATCATAGTCACCATGTTGTACTATAGATGTCTTGAGCTTATTCCTTCTATTTCACTGAAATTTTGTATCCTTTCATCAACACTCCAACCCCTCCTCCGCAACCAACCAAGTCCTGGGTAACCACCATTCTACTCTCTACATATATCAGATTAGCTTTTCTGGATTCTACATTTGAGATTGTACAATATTTGTCTTTCTGCGGCTGGTTTATTTCACTTAACATAGTATCTTCCAGGTTCATCCATGTTGTTGCAAGCGATAGGATTCCTTTCTCTTTATGGCTGACTAGGATTCTGTTGTGTATATATACCACATTTTCTTTATCCATTCATCTGTTTATGGGCACTTAGGTTGATTCCATACCTTCGTTATTTTGAATAGTGCTGCAACAAACATGGTATATCTCTTCATCATACTGATTTCCTTTCCTTTGAAGATATACCCAGTAGTGGGATTGCTGGATGATACAGTAGTTCATTTTTAATTTTTTGAGAAAAATGGCTGTACTAATTTACACTCTCACCAGCAGTGTGCAGGGGTTCCCTTTTCTCTACATCCTCGCCAATACTTGTTACCTTTTTATCTTTTTGATGATACCCATTCCAACAGGTGTGAGATGATAGCTCATTGTGGTTTTAATTTGCATTCCCTGATTAGTGATATTGAGGATTTTTTTCATGTAAAAGAGTTTCGTATGAAACAGAGTTTTAACTGATATTAGCAAAAGTTCTCTAATGTTCACACTTTGGCAGACATATAGGTTTGGGGATCAATCTTGCTGGGAAAAAAATCAATGGAACGGTCGTGACTCTCATGTGCCTCTTTCAGTTATAAATGACTGAAAATCCAACTCAAACCAGCTCAAGCAATAAAAGGAACCGATTGGGGCTCTCGCTGGCCCCAGTGACAGTAGATTCAGCACTCAGACTATGCAAGCAGCACCCACACTTTCACTATTCTGTTATTCTCCATGCTGGTTTCATTTTGAGCCACCACACATTGCCCCTCAGCATTTCAGCTGAGTCAAGATAGCAGCTCCAGCTTCAGTGACTGCTCAGGTTCAAGTTTAGCAAAACAAAACTATGAGGATCTTTTCTTCCTCAGAAATACTGAGATTCTCTCTTACGGTATCAATTTGGGTCACCTGCGGATCTCTGAAGCCATCACTGTCTTGTGATGTGATTGGTTTGTATTAAACCAAAAAATAGAGGGATCAACACATATCCATTACTCCATGTAAAGTGGAGAATAAAGATAATTTAGAGAATTTCAATAATTTAACCCTAATGTATTTTTATTTCTATCAGTTATCATCATCTTTCGTTGTACCTGTTGGCCGAGTGTACTATTACCACAATTCCTCATAGTTAGAACTCTGCTGAAGAAATTTAACTCTTAACATGAAGTAGGTCTGAGAAGTTAATAGAGAAGTACTTTTTACTGAAGCCACTATTTTATTTTTAACACAGTGCTATTTGTACATCTGGCAGCCTACAGATAGCTGGTAACAGTTTGGATGTCCTTGAAATGAAAAATGGTTATAATCTCTGGATTTCTATTTGGATTTATACAAGTCAAGAAGGTCAAGAGAGGAAATGAACAGAAACTTTTCAAAAGAAGACAGAATAATGGTCAGCAAACATATAAAAAAATGCTCAACATCTCTAATCATTAGAGAAATGCAAATCAAAACCACAATGAGATATCACCTAACCCCAGTGAGATTGGCCTCTATCAAAAGATCCCAAAACATCAAATGCTGGGAGAATGTGGAGAGACAGGAACACTCTTACACTGCTGGTGGGACTGCAAGTTAGTGCAACCTCTGTGGAAAAGAATTTGGAGATACCTCAAAGAGCTAAAAATAGAAATACCATTCGATCCAGCAATGGCACTATTAGGCATCTACCCAAAAGAGCACAAAACATTCTACGATAAAGACATCTGCACCCGAATGTTTATGGCAGCACAATTCACTATCGCAAGGATGTGGAAACAACCCAAGTGCCCATCAATCCATGAGTGGATTATTAAAATTTGGTATATGTTTACAATGGAATATTACTCAATCATAAGAAACGACAGTGATCTAGAACCTCTTATACTTTCCTGGATTAAACTTAAGCCCATTATCCAAAGTGAGGCACCACAAGATTGGAAGAATGGGCTCCACTTGTACTCGCCATCACATTGTTACTAACTGATCAACACTAGGGTGATCACATGGCAGAAATACTCTCCAGGGATTAGGGGGACGGGGGGGCGGGGAGGGGGGCGGAAATCCACAACTAAAGGACATGGGGAGCACTGTAGCGGGGGAAGGGAATGCCTTTAACCGGCACTTGGGTGAGGCAAGGACATAAAGTGTAACCTAAATGTTTGTACCCTCACAATACCCTAAAATAAAAAAAAAGGTCAAGAGAGAGATGATTATTTTCCAAATATCTTCCCCCAAATTTTCTTTCCCTTCTTTGGTTTATTTAACAACTGTATCTCTGTATGCAGATGTGTTCCTTGTGAAAATGTTTATAATTTCCCTGGGGTTTTTTTGGAAATTTTGCTTTGTTGGGAAAATACATCCTACTAATTACCTTACAAACATCTAACTTTATTTTTGGTATAAACTTTATGATTAAATATTTTAAGTTAATTGATATTTTTAAGAGAGATATTTAGATTCTGTAAGACCTCATGCTGGTGAAAAGCTAAATATTGCTTATTGTGCGTCTTTATCTTTAGCAGATTATGGAAGGCGTTTGTTTGGGAGGGGCTGAAATGATAATATGAAATTTTCAGAGCAAAAATGGCCAGATGAGGATGGGAAATGGAACTTACATTATTTGAACTTGCAAACATACACTGACTTAGTGTCTTCCAAGGTATATTCTTAGAGCACTAATCTGCAGGAGTTACTTACCAGACAGGTTGGGGAAAATGCTCTTTATTTTCATCTTAAAAATTAAAATGGTCATTATCATATTTAATTTTCTGAAAAGTCATGTAGTAGAAAACAACATGTTTAACTCTAACATAGCATTTTCTCAAACTTATTTTGACTATAGTATTTTTTTTTGCATAAATAGGTATTAATATCTCCTGGAATCACAGGGCAAAATCTGAGAAATGTGTTAACTTCTTCACAGTATTTTAAAAAGAACCCATCGTGTATCTTGGTAAACATCCTTTCAGAAAATTTAAGCTCTTTCCAGTTTAATCAAAAGGAAAGGGAACATTTCACTGTACAAATAGTGATTGAAAGTGCTATATATATTCACTCAAATTTCCCAGGTAAGAGGAAAGGGTACATTTCCTGGAAAAGGCAACCTGAACACTTTCCAAGCCCTTGCATAAATCAGTATTTGCCACTGTAAATCATAGATTCATTAGCCACCCAAAGAATTTCTTTTGTTTTATTCTCAAATTTGCAGTGAAAACCATTCTTAAAGTAATTCCTTTAGTAACATACTTATGCAAAGTAAAATCATCTTTAAAATTAACCTTTTCTAACATGTAATTTTCAAGGTTAATTCCTGACAAAGCAGACTATGAAAAAAACAAACTTCCATGACATTCATTATAATCTATCTAGGGTTTATTCACTGTGATAGAAACTACTGGTTAATTTAGCTAATTTCTCAGAAGAGCCAAATGTGCAAATACTGCATAATAAGTTCAGTTACTTTATACTTGCAGTACAATGATTTTGATATAACTTCACAGTATGTTATCTGTACTGTAATTTTATACATTTTTAGTTTTTAAAAATTGCCTTTCTTATGAATGCATGGGAACCCACACTTATTTTATATTTGAGTTGGAAAAGTGTTTCTGCTAAAGAAATCTATTTCCAGCTTGCTGAAATTGATGGCAGTGTGTGTTTTCAGTCAGCAAACTATCAAAGTGAGGTTGCGAAGTCTCAGAAAGATGTAACCCTGGCAGGAAAACGCCATCTGAGGACCTTATAAATGCAAGTAAATCAATTTTTAACTACAGAAAATTCAAATTATAAATGGAGAGAGCTTATCCACGTTACACTGTTGTAAAATATAGCTAATAATATTCTTATTACCAATAAATTGAAAAGTACCAAAATCAAAACCACAAGGTGATTTTTCAAAACAATGTTATTCAAAAAGCAAAAAAAGACTAATTGCAAAAATTTGGAAAAGTGGAACACTACAAAGCACACAAAGAAAAACTCCACCATTCCACTCTCAAAATAACTGCAATGTGTGGGCATAATTCATTCCAGTGCCACTCATTTTTTTCACTAAGCCTTAGACTATGGCATTTTTCCATGTCATTTTAAATCAAATGAACATCATTTTTAAATAGCATAATATATCCTCACATGCCAAAATAGAATAATATTTTTCTTAATAAACTTTTGTTTCTATTTTTTGTGTTTTTTTCCCCCAGAGAATAAAAGCACGCTCATTGTAGGAAGGGCTCCCAGCAGCTCTTTGTGAGAGTACACGCACAGATTTTGAGATTACTATGCCCTGTTGGGAACATTTCATAGGAAAATCAGCAAAGGCTTTTCCTTAAGTTCCTTTCTTTAATTCTCTAATCAAAGCATGAAAAGAAGAAAAAGATAGACTAGGATGAAAATGCCCAGAAACTCTCTTATAAGTAGTTGTTCTGTGTATTAGTAGAGAAATTGTAAAATCTAGCGAAATAAATAATTCCATTAAAGAAGCCTTAACGACTAAATAAACCTGAAATGTGCTAGGGTGACTTTACCTAAGCCACATGCCCACCCTTTAGTTCCTTGGGCCTTTGTCAAGTAGCCCCCTGGTGAACCTCTGTCTTCTAAATTTCCCATCCCTGTTTCCCTGGTACCTCCCCACACATACCTTTGTCCCTCTCTCTCCCTTAGGGAACTCCGGCACTTGAAATGGTGTATCTGAATTGGAATCGTGTCTTGACAACATTTTATTAACACATGCTTGTGACAATTTCACTTTCCCACCTGATTTTCTGAATAATGTTTGGAATATAAATCTTCCAAAAGGTGTCCTTATGTTTCTCTTGAATCTCAACCAATCAAAAAGATGCAATTCCATGGAATTTTGTGTGTAACACATTGCCAATAATTACAAACCACAGACATTGGTCTAGCATCAAGTGATAAATAAATAGACTTTTCCTGCAGGAGTTTTTGACAATACTACTCTTAGCACTAATCTTTGGGCACAATGGACCCCCAAAAAAGTCATATACAGTTTCATAAAATTGAAAGCATCCATAGACACCAGGTAGTATCCACCAACTTTGGGCCAGTGTTGCTTGGCATTTCATAATGATTTTTTTACCCCAGCAAACCATACTGAATTCTAATAAAACAACAAAGTGAGAGAAACATCAGATCTTAATTCTTTTTATTAAAAAAGAATAATTCCAGAAACAACTCTGGAATCATCTAGAGTTTGGAATATATTCCAAAGATATTCTCTGTCTCTCTTTTATTTTGTAATGTAGAGTTATATTTAGTTAGCTTTTTTGTGAAAGTCTTTTTTACCTGAATCTTGAATTTGAAGATTGAGTTTCTCAATATTTATATGAAGAACATAGACAAGCTCTGAAAGTGATTTCCTCAGACTAAGTAGAAGAAAATAACATGCCATGAAAGGATAGGAGTATTTTAAAAGATTTTTAAATTTCTATAACTTGAGCTTCAGGGCAGCCCAAACCATACAGTGCTTGGACTTTATTGCATCAGTTCTAATACATTTGTTTTTTTCTTCCAAAAAACCAAATTGTATATTCATTTTATTGAGATGTGGCTTCAACCTACAAGGGACCATTCTTAGTATGCTCAAAATGTGAAAATAATGAATTTCATAACTGGAAAATCCAGTTATGAGTATAAGCAAATGGCTACATTTGTTTTAGATTCTTTTGCTAGTCACTCCATTTTCTTCTAATTTAACAAGGTCATGTATGAAATTAGCCTCAGCTTTTATTTATTTTATTACCGAGCTCTAAAATCTAAGGTATGAATGTTCCTCTCAAATCCAGGGGTTTTCTATTAACTTTCTCTCTATGCTTAGGCACCTATAACATGTTTTTCAGCCTTGTTGGATCTTAGCTCAATTTTCTCATTCTCTGTATTCATCTAGATAATCCAGAGATAGCCACACTCAGTGGACAATCAAATTGTGCTGCATTGAGGGACAAGTGATCAGTAACATTTCAGTTTTAACAGAGGAGTTGACATTTGTTCTTGCAAGGTTTGTAAAGCTCATAAGAAAGAATCTACTTTCTTACTTTGAGCTTGTAATTTGTATTACATCTATTTCCAAAAGGCATTATCAGCTGGCTTATAATACAAGATACATGTATTATAATAACATCATTAAGACAAAATTAAAAGTCATGGATGGGTAAAAGTAAAAATATACCAGCAGAGTAAGTGAGGTCCTAGAGCTAAATGGGAGATCTTACCCAGAGCCCTGTGGCCACCAAGGCAAAAAGGAGAAATATGATGGGTTACTTAATTCTCACAGGCTGGTTAAGGTTGGGGTGGAAAGAAAGCATACGGGCTCATTAGGAAAGGCAATTTTTCTATAGAATTGAATTGTGAAAGGCATTTATAATATGCTTTTTATAGATAGGATAGACTTTGAAATTATTTTAGTAATTTTTAGAACATTTTATGGAAGCATATCATACACTGAGAAAAGAGCACATAAGTGTACAGCTAGATGAATTTTCACAAACCAAGCACATCTGTGTAACCAGCACCCAGAGCAAAAAATAGAACATCTAGCCTCTGAAAAGTCCCCTATGTCTCCTTCCAGCAATGACTCTTTCCTCTCCAGAGGTACCCACTATGTCAACTTCTTAGAACATAAATTGGCTTATGCTTTTTAATTTTAGTGTATTTTAAAATATTTCAATAATTTATCTTCACTTTTAAAATAATAATTTTGTTGATGGTTTCCTCTATTCATTCACTTATTGATCCACTCAAAACTTCTCGAATATCTGCCATACAACTAAACCATGAAGTCTGGAATGTTTTAAAGCTTTCACCATCCTCATATAGCCACCTAATCTTTGACAAAGCAGACAAAAACATACACTGGGGAAAAGAATCCTTATTCAATAAATGGTGCTGGGAAAACTGGATAGCCACATGTAGAAGACTGAACCAGGATCCACACCTTTCACCTCTCACAAAAATCAACTCACGCTGGGTAACAGATTTAAACCTAAGAAATGAAACTAT
>RJWJ010008236.1:0-54180 GCA_004363605.1 Indri indri | reverse complement strand
TGTTGCCCTTACCCCCTCTCCCCTCCAAGTCCGAGTTTCAAGCGTGTCCATCTCTCGGATGGTGCGCATTGTACTCTTTGTGTATGCATATACCCGTCCCCTCCTCCCCCTCCCCCCTGCCCGACATCCAATGGATGTTATTCTTATATGTACACTTATGTGTTGACCAGTTAATACCAATTTGATGGTGAGTACATGTGGAGCTTGTTTTTCCATTCTTGGTATACTTCACTTAGTAGAATGGGTTCCAGCTCTATCCAGGATAATACAAGAGGTGCTATATCACCATTGTTTTTTGTGGCTGAGTAGAACTCCATGGTGTACATATACCACATTTTTTTAATCCACTCATATATTGATGGGCACTTGGGTTGTTTCCACATCTTTGCAATTGTGAATTCTGCTGCTATAAACATTCGAGTACAGATGTCTTTTTTATAGAATGTCTTTTGCTTTTTTTTGGTAGATGCCCAGTAGTGGAATTGCTGGATCAAATGGTAGCTCTATTTGTATCTCTTTGAGGTATGTCCATATTGCTTTCCACAGAGGTTGTACTAATTTGCAGTCCCACCAGCAGTGTATGAGTGTTCCTATCTCTCTGCAACCAGGCCAGCATTTATTGTTTTGGGACTTTTTGGTAAAGGCCATTCTCACTGGAGATAAGTGATATCTCACTGTGATTTTGGTTTGCATTTCCCTGATGATTAGAGATGTTGAGCATTTTTTCATATGTTTGTTAGCCATTAGTCTATCTTCTTTTGAAAAGTTTCTGTTCATGGTTTTTTTTGTTTGTTTGTTTGTTTGTTTGTTTGTTTAAATTCCTGGTCTGCTCATTCTAACATTCCTTCCACATCTGACACTGGTTTGATATTTGTTCAGTTGCTTTAAACTGTGCATTTTGCCTTTTAGTATGCCTGGAACTTTCTTGTTGAAAAGCAAACATGATGTACTGGATTTCTAGGAACTCCACAAAATATGTCTTTTGTAATGTAAGTGGTAATGGAGTGGGAAAGGAAATGTATTACAATATTATGATTAGGTCTCGGTTTTTTGGTACACCCATGTGCTTATGTCCCTGGACTGTGAATTTTGCCAACAATACATCTCAGGATTTTCCCCTGTTAAGTAGGGGAGGATGGCCAGAGTGGGCTAGAGTTGTGTATTTCCCTTTCCCCACATGGAAGGCTACAGCAGGGTGGAATTGTGTATTATCCTTCCCACAGGTAGGTTAGGGTCTGATAAAAACTTCGGCAGATTAGCTCTGGTAAAATAATGTCTCCTGAGGGAGGCCTTGTGAGCAAGAACAGAATGCTCTGTCATATTTCAAAATGATCTTTTTCTCTTCCCCTGCAGGAAGCGTGGGGGAATTTTTTTTCTTGTATTCACTGTGTGGGAATAAGTCCACATACTGTCCACTCTGTGGGAATAACCACATCAAGTCCCCAACAATTCATGAATTGCAGTTTGGGTTTCCCTACTCTGGCACTAATTCCCATGGAGGTTTCTGTTCATGAGTTTCTCCTGCAATAAATCCTGTATACTCATCTGTCTGTCTCTCCAATCTTTTCTGTGGGCAACAGTTTGCCTTGTACTCTCACTTCTCTGATTAAGCTAAGAAGAGATGTTCATTTTTTAGTTTATTCAGCTTTTTACTTGTTGTTAGAATAAAGTGGCAACCTTTAAGCTCCTTACATGCAGGATTAGAAATCAGAAGTCTATCCGTGAAATTTTAAGTTAGGGGCCCTTTCATTGCTGTTCTTCCTTTAAGTATCATTTTAAAGCAGTCATTGAACTCAATAATTCCAATAAATAACATTACTTTTAAATTAAATTGACTTCATATATTATGTTATATTATGTATAATACATATATTTAACTTTCCTTATTAGTTAGTGAATAATTTCTTGATAAAGACCAAACTCAGATTAATGAACTGTTACTAATTGTAAAAATTAGGCTACAGTTTACAGAATGCTAATACAATCCCTAGGGTTCTGGGTGGAAATCAAAAGCATATTTACTTTTAAAAAGAAACAAGAGGAGTATGTGTCTATAAAACATGCAATGTGCATAGCTGCTCAAAATTGAGTGCCTATAATCCAAGATAGTGATGGTCCGCATGTGATCATCTCAAATAATAAAGGATTATAAAGAATTGATGGGCAATATTTAGCATGAATCTGTGTTTTGGTGTGCCCAGAATACTCCTAGTCTGCACCTATTTCCTAATCATAATTAATATGATTTTATTGATACCTTAAATTTTGAGGTCACTTTAGCAATAGTTGACATCCGGAAAGAATGTCCCTGGCATCATGAAACCAGTTTTTATGAGAGAACGAAGAAAATAAGTGTATATGCATATGGAAAACTATTGATTCTACAGGTTAAAGAAGCATGTTTTGGGGTGATTTTGATATCTTCCATCTGCTGTTGATGAGCAATGATACATCATCCCATAACTTCTGAGCTTTCTAGTTGCTTCCTGGACATTTCCACATCGATATTTAATTATTTATCAATAATTTACAGAATTATTGATACTAAGTCCCAAAGAAATATTTTCCTTCCAACCCTTGCCTTCATTATTAATGTTTGTGTTGTTATCATTCATTACTCACTTAATCCATTACCCTGTGGCATCTGATCTTCTCCCTGTCCCTTATGCCTTAGAACAAAGGGATCACCATACCTTATTCATTTTACTCTAAAAAGTCTTATACTCTCTTTTTCTTTGTCCCAAAATACAGGTTTTTCCCCAGTCTCTCTACCCCTATTGCCAATTCCATACACTATATAAATTTCTAAAATAGATCATATTATTCTCCTACTTCAAATCTTGAAAGTTCTGTCATTGCTTTTAGCATATTAAGCCATACTCCTGAGAGCGACCTAGAAGGTCCTTCACATAGAATAGGCCCAACTCATTTTCACTGGGCACCTGCTTCCACCCCCCACAGCTCTAATAAAACAGAATGCAACCATTTCCAAGAAGAGGCATCCACATTTTCTTATCTATTCCTCTATCCACATGGAAATTGGTCGTGGATATGACCCCCTTTCTCTATCTGCCAGATGTTATTTCATCCTCCAAATATATTCTTTGTGAGAAATTTCTCTCCCACTGTGGGATGACTTTGTCCCTTCCTGTGTATGATCTACTAGTACAATATTCATAAGTCTGCCATAATTGTTAGCCCATTGTGTTGTACTTATTTATATACTCATTTTTCTGCCAAGACAGAAAGTCAGCTATGTAAGTGATGTGAGCTTCATTTTTATCTTCAGCAATTGCCATTGTGTCTGGCCATGAGTGGGTCCTCAATTCAAGTTTATTTATCTTTTTAAAATTAATCTTCATTGTTACATGTTTATTTAATAACTTAAAATTGACAGGATAGGACAGTTGCTGGAAGGCTGAGGGGAAGGACATAATGGCCTTTAAAAACGCTCACACTGCTCTCTCTTTACAAGGAAAGAACCAGGAGAAAAGTTCTAAATTGTTGATAAGAAGCAAAAAATCAGAATTCTTACTAATCTCCCACTGGGGGTAAGGATTACAGATGGTTTGTGTAATATGATATCCAGGACAAAAAAGGTCCTCACTACATGACAGCCAAGAAAAACTTTTAAAAACTAGAACCTAAGTTAAATCCTTGATTATTGGTAGATATGATTATCAAATTATCTTTTTAGGTAACAGATGTAACTTATTAAAAATTTAATGCTGTAGCAAAGAATTACTGAAAATGAATCAAATGCAAAACCCCCTCAGGGTATAATCTAGGGTTGGTATATATTTAGCTCAGTCTGTTTTCTCTAACCACCAAATCTTCAATATTTCTATAATGCTCTAGGCTAACCAAAGTGTGTGCATGTTTCTTTGCAAAGGCAACCCTCTTGACAGTTGCAGAAGGTGTGCAGGACACCTATTATTCTCCTCCTTATAGGGAGGATGAAACTGATTCACAAGACAGGAAATGTTCAAGATCATAGAACAAGCTAACAATAGAATTGAGAAAAGTGCTTGTTTTCTATTCCAATTTCCTTTCCTCTACTTAATGTTATTTCATTCAGAATGCAAAATAGAGATTTGATAAAGTGATGAGTCATTTTTAAAAAAACTTTGCTTTTGTTTGCATTGTCTATGACAGGAAAGAGCATTAGTGCATAGAAGGTAGGTTTAAACCACAGATATTAAAGCAAGAAGGCATTTTGGATTATTCAGTTAAACTGAAAATTCAATTAAACTAACCTATTCTGGCTGATTAGGTTTTTATAGTAATAACAACTACAATAAGACCTGACCTTGAATTTCACAGTGTTTTTCCTTTCCAGAGCTTAAAACACCATCACAAAAGCGATTGCACAAGCTGGTGATGGGCCTGAGAGGGTTTATGTTAGAGAACATCTATTCAGAGTAGGTTGGGCCTGTTATTGACTCTTAAAATTAAGATAATCAATGAATCTGCACTGAGGCTCATTCACTCTCAAGCTCAGCAGGAACCTTCATCTTAATGCATTTATTTCATTTGGTATTCTAAATATATCATATGCTGCACAGGCCATTTTATAAAAGGAACTCTATAAACCCTACAATAAGCCTTATATTTCTACCAACGCATTATAATTATTAAGGATATTCTTCCTATTTGTCATGCAAAAGTTAGTTCTAAATGCTATAGTTAGAAAATAATATTGAAAGACCAAAATGCTTTCTTTACTAAAGGTAACTGTGTTTCCTGAGATACTAAACACGGATAAGCTTTTGTTTTAACCCCTCATCTAATTTCTTCTGTCCCCCATTCTAACCAGGGGAACATAGTAATTACTCTCATTCATCATAAGTTTAGGCTTATGAATAAAGAATAAATCTACTTTTCTCTAAAATATGTAACTTAACTTTTAAGTATTTCCAAGAAGAAGGTTCACATCCTCCTTTCAGTTGGAGACACAACACCATTGACTTAGAGGGAAGACCCTACTGTGACAAGCACATTGTGTTCACAGACCTGCTTGGCCAAGTGAACAATCCTTTGCATTCATCGAGCAGTAAGGAACTCACCCCAAACTTGGCCCATAAAAGAATATGGGCACCAGCAAACCTGGCCTCTGTAGGGGATTGTAAGGGAATTTCAGATAGTCGAGACTTTACTTCAGTTTAATCACATTGCTCTGGTTTGGAGGTCAGGTCCTGAGTCAATTGAATTACTTTTGCAAAATCACAGGAACTGTCTGACTTTTTCTCAAGATTTGAGATACTGCTGACTACAGAGTAAGCAGCTAAATATAAAAAACGTTGTATTAACAATGGCAAATTGAGAGTTGGAGTGGGGAATGAATAAGATACACAACTGAAAAATCAAGCATTCAAAGCAGCAATCAAAAAATAAAGTAGTATGACTATTTTACATTCTCATCACCTTCTATTTTATTGCTATCATTAAATATATCTTTATTTTAATAAAATATTTTTCACATTGAAAATACATGTATACACATTTAAACATATGACATGTTTGGAATAAAATTAAATGATGTTGCAGAGGTTATTTCTTGATATCAGATTCTGAGGCTTTGGCAGTGTATTCCCAACGGGAAAGGGAAATGTAGAATGTGTTTTGTTTAAACCGTTAAAATTCCGGGATTCCTTGATGAAATGACAGCTAAAACTTTGAACAGAGCTCATATTTCTTGGCAGGATCTTCAAACCAGAGTATGCCTTGGAAGTCCCCTTGATGGTAAAAGTTGTGAGTGATCTTATGACTGAGTTTCTGGGGGTTCGAGTTATGTTTGCCGAGAGTTATTGCCCCTGCTGACAATAATGTCGGAATATAGCAAGTTTATAACTATCTTAACTTCTGGAAATATAAAGACCTGGAAGTGTCAGAAATGCCTGTCCATGATCAATTTCAAGATAGGCTTGTTTAAAATTTCCTCCTACTTTAACCATTAAAATGAAAGGGAAAGAAAGGAGAGGAGAAAAAGAAAACTAAGCCAGAAATTTATCCATAAATGTGATTAGCTATTTATTTCATAGCCATATTTTTGTTCTCCTTAAATGGTGATCAATTAAGAATGAAGAAAAGTACCCTTCTTGTGGTATAGTTCAATAACCCAAATTTTTACCCTCCCAGTTTAAATTCGTGATTATTATTTAATCCTAAGGACCTATTCATTGTTCCAAAGCTGAGGAATATTGCTTCACCACTAATGATATATTTTATTATCATCATTATCATAATTGTCATTATTTTCTATCTTATGAGATGAATGACATAACACTGCACAGGAAGAGATCTCTTTATGTTTTCTACTCCACCCAGGCAGTTATTTAATAAACTAGACTTGCATACACAAATATGAATCAATGTCCTTTTAATACATCAAGAAGGAAATTTCTTATTACTCTCCTTCAGTCCAAATACTCTCTATCAAATAACATATGGAGCAATAATTGTGTTTTCCTCACTTAGACTTTGCCATGGCCTGGTTTGGATTCTACTCTGCTCTCACACAGTGGGAAGTTATCATGATCTAGTTGCTGTTGACTGGAAGTCTTTTCTCTTTTCCTCTTCCCCTGCTTTTAAGATAATAATAAAAAGTTATCTTGATTTATAATTTTATTATGTATGTGTAATATTTATATACAAAACAGACATATACATATATTACTAGAAATAAAATATATTTAATCATAATATATCTACATGGGATAAAATTCAGAAGGTATGAAAGGATATTTATTGGAATATAAATCTTTTTCCCCTTATTCACCAGGTATTCAGATTCTCAGATATCTAGATTCAAACACTGTCATAAGTTTCTTGGGAAATTTTCGAGAAAGTTTCATTTGCAAACGTAAATATGTATGTAGGTATATCTGTGCCTGTGTGTATATTTAGTTTTGTTAAACATCACACAGTTGTTAGCGGTGTGTGTCTGTTTATGTATAATCCTAAACATACTTTGGATTCCTTATAAGAAGCTAGAGATTTGTCTTATTCTTTTTAAAGTTAGTTTAATGTTCCATTGTATAAGATAATCTCATTATTTTAAAGTGCATGTATTTTTCTTATTTAATGCCTTTTTCCCTGTATTCAACCTATACTAAATAGATATTATAATTATTTTTGTGTTTGCTTTATCTTTATAGAGAATGTCCCCCAAATTTCATAAGGTAAGAATTATATTTTTATTCCTAGATTCTAGTTTCATTGAGCATAAGTTTTCATGCTGTTGAATACACTGCTGATTGTTTTCCCATTGGTCATCCTCCCATCCCTCTCTTTATTTCCTTTGTCTCCTAATAGAGGCAGAAAATTCCAGCAATTCCCCCTTAGTATCCTTTGAAGCAGAGATTAGCTATGTGAGTGAGTCCCTCTAAAAGAATGTCTACCAGGGGAGTTCTGGGAAGTGTTTCCTTCTAGGATAAAGAAAATGATGTGCATTAGGGAGTCCTGTGTTGATCTTTCTTTGGAAGATGTGTGAGGATGAAATGTTTGGAGCCGCCTTGAATCCTTGACGTGATGAGGCTGCAGACAGCGTGATGAGGGTGGGTATATGAAAAGAGGGAAAAGTGGTCTTTGAGCCACAATCCCACAGCTAGTTACCTTATCTCCAGATTTTTTTGCTATGTGTGAAAATAAACTTTATCTTTACATGACTTTTATCTGGGAATTTTCTTACTAGCAGCCAGACATTCAAACTGACGGAAGCTTTAACATATCACTAGGGTTCGTGCATAAGAGAGAAAGTAGCTGTCCGCTTTGCACCTGCTTAAGATTGACACCATATCTTTCTGTGTCAGTGTTGTAGTTCTTTACTTGTTGGGTAACTCACGTCTTTGCCACAATCTGGGCTAAAAATTACTTCAGTTATGCTGGATTATATTTATCTTTAGACTGTGTGATAAAATGGAGATAATAGTCATTGGCAATACTACTAATGACTTTTTAATAACAGACTTTAAAACTCATAAAAGTAGGGGCAAATATGGTGGCTCGTGCCTGCAATCCCAGTACTTTGGGGGGCTGAAGTGAAAAGTTCACTTGAGGGCAGGAGTTTGAAACCAGCCTGATCAGCATAGTGAGACCCCCATCTCTACCAAAAGTAAAATAAAATTTATAAAACTATTTGTGGTTGATAATAAAATATTACTACATAAAATCTCATTTTATGCAATTCTTATTTCCTGGCAAAAATGCTGATTTCATTTGTGAAATGAAAATGCTTAACAAAAAAGACTTTAAGGTGTATGTTTTTTTCATGGTATTTCGTGATACTAATGCATTAATAAGTGCAACATGAGCTGCATTTATAGAGTTTCTTTTAGTATTTTGGAGAAATGGCACTGTTTAAAGGTCAATAACGTTACTTGGTCTGTATAAAAAAATAGATTGTTTTTATGTTTTCATTAGGAAAGGGAATGAAGGAAATACGAAAACGTCATTTCGGGAAAAGTGTACGTGAGTTCTGTTTCCTGAATACCTAGAGACTCTGGATAAGATACTGATCAACTGGTTGGAGCAGAAGTTCTAGCTAGCTGCTCTCCAGCATGATGATATAAAGCAAGAAGAGCTGACACAACAAACTCCAGCCAACTTCTTGGGACAAAGAATTGGAGACTGAGCAATAAAAGTCAGCACATAGCGTAAAAGGAAGGGGCTTCTGGGTTCCTCCAATGACCAGTAGCCAACTGCAAACAAGACAGAAGGAGTACAGGTCAGAAACAAGAGGGCAGTCCTGGATGCTTAACTGTGAATAATTTTATCTGCAGGTTAGTAGATGACAAATGAATACACCAGACTGCAGCAACAGCACAGAATCTGAGCAGAGAGGAAATCTGTATCAAGAAATTGACTTCAAAAAGAAATGTACGTTATTGATAATTCTTCAGATTCTGAACTTTATTCTATTCTCTGAAATAGTACATGTACTTAAAAATGAAACAAAGCAAAACACAAGGAAATTTGTACCAAATCATATACTAAAAGTTAAAATGAATAGATGCTCTGCAAGATCCACTACACAAGGAAACAGGTGGTAGCCTCTTCCTCTCAGAAAGAGGTCAGAGGAAAACGTAAACAAGAAGAGTTGTTGGATGAAAGTGCCATTGAAGAATTCTAAAGGAAAGGATTAGAAGGGACTGATGCAGTCACTTCCTGTTTGTTCGATAGTCATGAAGCTATAAAGTCCACTGAGGAAAAAACATGCATCAACATTCTACTGCAGTTAATTATGTGGTAGTACTATGAAAACAATTATTAAATTTTAGAGTCATAAATAATTTCACTGCCACAATTAGACAGTGAAAAAGAATTGTTACTATTCACCAGCATTCTTCAAAGTTAATCTCCAAGATCCTGTTTTATAATGCATTTATAACGGTATAATCTCATCTCTACTATGTAAATTGCATTGGATCTTCTTTTCTCTGTCATTCACAGCACACTTTGCTGGTGGTGGCTGGATGAGTGCTTGGGTGAAAGATAATTTGGTTGCCCTCCAGCACTTGAATGTCTGGTACTGCACAACCAGGGAATTGGTGTCACATTAAGGCAATTCTCGTAATATAATCAAAGTTCTCATGTTGTA
This sequence comes from Indri indri, assembly GCA_004363605.1. Taxonomy (NCBI): domain Eukaryota; kingdom Metazoa; phylum Chordata; class Mammalia; order Primates; family Indriidae; genus Indri; species Indri indri. The sequence continues at coordinate 44,582 of RJWJ010008236.1, read as the reverse complement.
CTCTCCTTTAGATGAAACAAACTAATGAAATGTATTGACCCTTCTCACGCACTTCTGAAGCAAAATGACTAAGAGGTATCGAGACGACATGAAATACATTGACATTGATTGTGAAGCTGGCGTTTCCCAGTCACATTGGTGGCTGATTAAAGTGTCACATTGACAATATAGCCCCTTTTGAACAGGAAATTAATACCAGCTTGGTGGCAAAGAGAATCTTCTTCCACAAGAAAACTGGCATCATCTTTAATCCTTCTTAGAAAAAAAAAAAGGTCACATCTATTGCACTAGCACAGCCTTGAGTTTTCTTTCTATGAAAGCATAATCAGAAGTGTCAACACTGTAATTATTTTTTAAAAATAGGATGCTTATTGTGTTTCATGCTTATTTTGATTATGAATAACACTCAAAAATAAGAAGAAAAATAGTGAGAAACTCTTGAATCTTTCACTAACACATTTGAGTGGGAATTTAGTTTAAACACTAAAACATTAAAATATTACTAATATTAGATAAATATTTAAGCTACATCCATTTCCTATATATATAATATAAGGTAAGAAAAGCAAAAGTATAATAATTATGAATTTCTAGCTGTTTATTATTATACTCAAACATTTAATTCCATTAGCAATAAATTTATGTTTGTAGAACCTACCATTTGCCTCTATTTTAAAATTCAAAATGTATAAGATCCTACAAGATAAAAAATCAAACCCCCTAACATTCTGTTTTCCCTTATCATAAAGGAAGGAAATTATTGCTCTAAGTTTCAGGTTTTCCATTGTTTCATTACTTTCCCTTCCAACCTTGCTTAAGAATTCACTGTATAGATAATGCAATGTTGACATTCCTTACCTTAATAGATGAGTAACTGTTGCAGCGTAGGAGAGGCACTTAGGAGGTGTCCTCCAGCACAAAGCGTATGGGAGGCATGAGAAGGATAAAAAAGGGTGAGGGGGGTGCAGACCTGTGACCAGGGCTACCTTTCTGAAATTCATCCATGGCAAGATCAAGAGCTAGGCACATGGGCCTGAGTTCCTCTTGTTGGACATGATTCTTACATCATTTACCATTCCCTTTGATGCTCTTGAGTCGCCATCATTTCTGTCCTACAAAGTTGGATGGCAATTTCCATCTGTGGCTGTTCTCTTCTTTTTCTCTTTCCTGCAGGATTGCCTTTGGTGATGATTTGATGGCTTTTAGACACTGTGTTATAATGAAAAGAGCAAGGATTTAGGAACCAAGATGTCAGTACCCCCTCCCACCAACCTCCTGTGACAATAGCTCTCCACTTTGGGTAGCTTTTCCCTGGACATGCCTCCTTCTCTTCTGACTTACTTGTTTTTTGACACTCACTATTTAGCTAATAACTGTGACTGCTCTGTTTCCAAATGCACACACATGAGCACACACAAGAGTTGTTTCCTTCATCTGCTAATTTGTAACACTAGAGAGGAAAGGAAAAATGAAAAAAATAACTCAAAGGAAACCAAGTACCTTACTGTAGTTATGCCTTCAATACTTCTAGACTTCAGAGTGTAGAGTCCATCAACACATGAGGTCAGGCTTCCTAGTATGAGTTGAGTGAAAAATAGTTTAAAATAAAAATGTGATACAACTGCCAAGAGGGATAATATTAAAATATTCTGATGACTACCCATGGCCCTGACATTTAAAACAAAATTTATTGTTGATTTTATGAATTCCCTGTATGTTCTGGATATTAATCCCTTTTCAGATATGTGATTTGCAAATAATTTCCTATTCTTAGAGTCACCTCTTTATTCTGTTGAGACTTTCTTTTGACAGACAAATTTTTAAAAGTAAAACTTGTCTATTTTTTGTTTGGTCGCCTGTGCCTTTGGTGTAACATCCAAGAAATCATTGCCAAACCTAATGACACAAGGCTTTTCTCTGTGTTTTCTCCTAAGAGTTTTGTACTTTGGCTCTTAGATTTAGGTCTTCGATCTGTTTTGTGGGCAAAGGACTTGATTACACTTTTCTCCAAAGATGTACAAATGACCAATAAGTACGTGGAAAGATGTTCACAATCACTAATCATAGGGAAATTCAAATCAAAAGCACAATGAGACACCTCTTCAAACCTGTTAGGAAGGTTATTATAAAAAGGCAAGTGTTCGTGAGAATGTGGAAAAATGAAAACACTTGTGCATTGCTGGTGGGAGCATAAAATGATGTACCAGCTCTGGAAAGAAGTATGGTAGTTCCTCAAAAAGTTAGCAATAGAGTTTTCATATAATCTAGCAATTCCATCTCTGACTATATAACCAAAATAATTAAAATACATCTCACTAAGACATATCTGTATACTCATATTTGTATACTCAAATATTTGCATACTCATATTTGTATACTAAGCATTATTTACAATAGCCAAAGGTAGAAGCAACCCAGTGTCCATCAACAGATAAACAGATGAATGGATAAACAAAATGTGGTATATACATACAATGGAATATTATCCAGCTTTAAAATATAAGGAAATTCTGACATATACAATAACATGGATGAAACTTGAAGACATTGTGCCAAGTGAAATAAGCCAGTCTAAGAGGACAAATATATATGATTCCACTCAAAGTACTCAGAGTCATCAAATTCATAGAAACAGAAAGTAGAAGGGTGGTGACCAGGACGTAAGAGGAAGAGGGAATAAGGAGTTATTGTTTAATGGGTACAGAGATTGTATTGCAAGATAAAAAAAATTCTGCGGATAGTTAGTGGTGATGGCTGCACGATATAAATGTACTTAATGCCACTGAACTGGTTAAAATGGTAAATTTTATGTTACATATATTTTACCACAATTCAAACAAATAATTTTAATAAACTACAATTTAGATTTTGACAAATTCTAGAACAGGAAAATGTTCAGCTATTTGGTTAATCAACCAATTAATTCATTCCACGTCCATTAATTACTTATATTAACTAAACACTTTAAATTCAAAGACTTTAAAGAATAAGATAAAATTACTGTCTTCTGGGATTCTGCAGTCAGAAGAAGAACAGTATAAGGAAGCTGTTACTAAATGTAAAAGTTGAAGATTTTTTTTTTGTTCTGGTACGTACACTCCAGGGGTACCAGTGTGTGAGATGATCTGCTGAGGTACTGGAATATAAAAGGAATTTTAGCTACCTTAATTTATTTTTAATATAACTGTTTTATTGGGATATAATCCATGCATTATGCAATTCACCGATTTAAAATGTATAACTCAATATGTTTTAGTATATTCGTAGAGTTGTACAATCATCACAACAATCAACTTTATAACACTTTCTTCCCCCCAAAAAGTCTGACTCATTTGCAGTTGCTTTCCATTTTCCTCCACCCCTGCTCCCAACCCTGCCACAGACTTAGGTAACTTCTAAACTACTTTCTGACTCTATTTAATTTCTGTTTCTATAGATTTGCTTATGCTGGATATTTCATATAATTGAAGTCATGCAGTATGTGGTCTTTTGTGACTAGAGCCTTCCACTTAGCATGCTTTCAAGGCTTATCCACATTGCAGCATGTATCAATACTTCATTCCTTTCTATTGCTGTATAATATTCTATTGTACAGATATTCCACATCTGGTTTACCCATTCATCAGTTGAGGGGCCTGTGAGTTCTTTCTCCTTTTTAGCTATTACTAATGATACTGTTATAAATATTTGTGTACAAGTGTTTTGTGTTGACATATGGTTTCAGTTCTCTTGTGGGTATACTTAAGAGGGATAACTCTACATTTAACCTTTGGGGAATTGCCAGATTATTTTCCAAAGCAATCTCATCATTTTACATTTCTGCCAGCAATACATGAGGGTTCCAATGCCTCCATATCCTCAACAGTACTTGTAATTATGTGTATTTTTGATTATAGCCATCCTGACGGGGATGACGTGATATCTCATTGTGGTTTTGATTTGAATTTTTCTGATGGCTGTCTTTATTTATTTTTATGTAATTCTTTAATATTTATATTTTTGCAGACATTTTGAATGGAACAAAATACTTTGGTATAGTAATAAATTGTGCGTATTTTGGTATATATGCTTTTATGATAAGGATGCATGATCAAAATTCTTAATTGACGGGGTGTATGGTCAGAAAATTTGGGGAATGAGAAAGTAGGCAGTAAGCTCTCAGTGTTAAATAAACCAAGAGTGTGATGAAAGCAGCAATAAAGCAGTTCCTAGAAGAAGGGGTGCTGGGTGGATATGGACCTGTTGGGCTGTGGAGGAAGACAGGGGGGTGTTACGGGACAAGAGGGTAACATTTCACATCAACAGAAGTGTGAGAGCATTTGTCAACCTTGATGAATTTCAAATATTCTGAAATTACTGGGAAGTAAAAAGTGCCCTGTAGGAGTGATAAAATATGATTCTACGAAGGAACTCATGTGTGAAAATTCTTGCATGTTCTACTCATCTCATGTACAAAGAGGGACCACGGAAGCTTTTGAGGCTGGGGATGACACTATTCAATTTTTTTTTAAACATACTCACATATGTTTCAAAAATAATGAATGGTGGTTATTTCAAAGGCAGATTTATCAATTCAGATGAGAGAAATCATTAAGAAACAAGGCTTATTAGTGATTTATTAGAATTTAGGGTTTAGGTTCCTGTCTATTAAAAGTCTCTGTCCTTACCATAATCATTGCCTTTTGGTATAGCACAAGAAAATTCAGTGGTCAAAAGCAATATTTGTGAAATATTCATTTTAGCATATAATGCCCATACCATTGGACTGGTGTTACGGTCATAGATTCAGGTGACTGAACTGTGCCATATGGCTTCTTACTATTTATGAACATTCTCCAAAAGGTGGCTATTTCATCTGAATGAGCCCTCACCTTTTTCAGTGCCCAAGTTTCATGCAAAGGGCCTGCCACCATTACCTGATAACTCTTGTAAGCAATGCTCAAATCAACGGATCTTTTGTAGTTCTCTTTAATGGAGTCTGGATGATGAATTTACATCTATGTATCAGAAACATTGTCTTCTGCCCTATATTACTAATGTCAGAAAATTGCCTCTATATAATTCATCAAAGTATGTCTATAGACTCACTCCTTTATTATCTTTTCTCTTGCAAACTGTATAATTCCCCCTCATTCCACGTCAGGGGAGACCTTTAATCTTCCCTGGCTGCATTCTGTAGGGCTTTCTACATTAAAGCGCCTGAGCAGGTGCCATTGCAGGCAGCGAGAATGGGAGCAAGCCATGATGGGGACAGCCTTGTGGTAGTGGCTTAGGAAACAGCTAGACAGAAGGCATTTTCTAAGAGATCAGAGCCTTTTAAAAGAGGGTTTTAAATGTTTATTTGACAAAAATTAAGATGTCACTCATATTAACACATCTCTCTATTTTTTCTTCAGAATTCTCACCCTATAATGTTGATTTATCCCTTAAGAACATTTTCTCTTGCATGCATCCCCAATATGCATACTTTAATCCTTTGTCCTCTTTCACAACGAGCCTAAAGTGAGTGAAAGTGTGGTAATATACTCAGGGTGTTTCCATTCCAGCATTATAGTGGGATCTTTGCAAATGACAGACAGTATTATATGATTCACAAAGCTAAACCTTTGATGTCTCGATGCTTTTTCTATTTTTCTCTTAGATTTTGCGCCAGTGATGTACGGTGAAGTAGAACTGAAGTAGATCCTTTTCCCAAGGGCACACGGTCCATTGGCAAGTGTATTAGGATCAACAACTTCTTACTGAGAAATAGATTGAAAATACAAAATTAAACACACACACACACAGACATATATATATATATATATATATATATATATATATATATATAAGTGAAACAAACACAGAGTTTAAATAGGGGTTTAAAATCAAACCAAAGATCCTGAAGTATTGGTTAGATACATCATGGAAAGTTTCAGTCTTTGGTCTGGCATATGCATTATGCATGAGAAAGAGATTATTGGGTTATTTATTCCCTCAAACCATGAGAACTAAACTCAATAAGAATAGAGATCTTCTGGCAATGTTACAGCAGATCTGCTTTAAACTTTGAAAAAAGTAATGAACTAAATTGTCCAAAGAATAATTGAGAAAAAGAACAACTTATATTCATCTTTTTATCTCCAACACTAATCAAAGTACCTAATACATAGTAGCTGTTCAATAAATCATGTTAGAGTTGAGAGAGGACATAGTGGGCTTTTCTGAGTTTCAATTTCCTTATCCATAAATTGACTCTACCTTAGGCTCTGGAATCATGCGGTAGAGAGTACTAATACTACCTGTCCACTAGCTATCTCTAAATGGAAGCAGAATGGCGAGGCGATAAAATTCTCTTTCCTGTGTGGACCTGGGTTAGAATTGGTCTTAAGAGATTTTTGAGTTTTTTCTTTTCTTTTATTCCTTCATTAGAGTTGAGGTTTTCTAAGCTCCAAAGACATAGGATTATTTTGTTTTTTTATTTTCTACTTAATTTTATTGCGATTGATTTTAATTTTCAAATAAAAATTGTACATAGTTTTGGGGTTCAGCATGTCATTTTCACATGTGTATACACTGTGATACAGATAAATCAGGCAAATTAACATATGTATTACCTCATACACTTCTTTGCATCTGTGTGTGGGTGTGTGCTGAGAACACTTCAAATCTATTCTCTTAGCAATTTTCAAGTATACAATCTATTGTTATTAACTATACTCACCGTGATATACAATAGACCTCTTAAAATTATTTCTCCTAACTGAAATTTTGTATTCTTTGACCAACATATCCCCAATCGTCCCACCCACTAGCCTCTGGTAACCATCATTCCACTCTTGTAAGAAATTTCTGCGTGAGATTTGGAAAGCGGAAGTAAAGGATCAGCCAATATGCATGGGAGGTCAACGCAGGACTCCAGTGGCTACTGCTGGATTTAATTGAATTTACGGAATTAATAACCTTATTTCCAGTGATAAAAGGAATGCTGCTCCTGCCATGGAACAGTGAGTTTCTTAAATTATCATGCATGTACACCTAAAATCAAGGGACTATAGAAGATACAAATTGAGGTTATCAAGTAGCTGCTGCCATTGCATATTTCATTTCAAATAAAGATGATGAAGTTTGGTTGATTATTTCTAATTTTAGTAGCCACCTTGGACATCCACAGAGTCCAGATCTATGAAAATTAACTGAAATTCTATTTCTGCGGGTAGGTGAATTATATTTCAGATGGACTTCACAGCCACACAAAGCCTCATATTAACTTTAGGACACTGATTGAATAAGAAGGAGTGAGAGCCAGAAAATTAGAATAGGGTCATATGGACAGATTCCAGTGAAGCTGGGGTCCTTGAATTTCTAAAATCTGCCAATCTTCCTGTTCCCTGTTAGAGGCAAATTTTCCTCTCCTGGGGAGATCATTCTCCCCTTCCTTGAAGCACATATAGGGTCTGCCTCTGTGGTAGCTGTCTTGCAGGGGGCCATTCAACTCCTCAAGGCCTAAGTCAATCACCTCTCATTGTTTCTTGACCTTTAATGAGACATGTTTTGTCAACACCTAGGGGGGAAAAATACATGATTTTCCAATTTATATCAACAAATCTTGGAGTACTTGTATGGAAATGGATTCTAAGGATTCTGGATAAGAATGAAATGAAAATGATGTGAGATTGAGTCAAATTTGTAGATATTGTTGCACTAAACAGAGTGACTAAGAGTGGTTTAACAGTTTATTTGCTTGATTGGTTGAAATATAGAATCAAAGGTTGCATGAATGAAATTGAAATACCAGTAGATTTATTATGTGCAACCTGCTTACCCATCCCCTATGTCCTCCAAAAGAGGCTAGAAAACATTTTCTTCACCAAAGCTTTGAGAAATACATTTGTGAGCAGAGTGACATCATCCCTCAGAACTCTGTGGTGGCTGTTTCCTGCAAGCCCAAAACAAGTGCGGCCAGTGCTGCCATCAAATTGGGTTCCCTGAATTCAACAAAGATGATGGAAGCTTGAGGTCACAAGGGTCAAGTGGAAACACTTAATCACCAGAGACAAGATATATGTGGTTACCATAAAGGACAGCAGAGCCATAGTAGTAATCAAAATGATTTGACCCACAGAGATCTTTGGCATTGGCTAATTGATCAAGGTGTTCTTATAAATTAAATAGTTGTGCATCGTGCTAATGTCTTACTTTGTGTGTGTAAGTAGAAAAATCTCTGTCTGGTGAAAAGAAATGTGGATGAGTCACCACAATAAAGAGACATGGCCCCTCAAAAAAATCCCCAGACTTGAGCCGTTTTGCAGACCAAGAGTAAACTAGCATAAAGGTGAGGGAGAAAGGAATCTAGTCCACTTTAGGAAGAATATTATTACACTACCAAAAATGTGTTGCATAATTCTTTCTCCTAGCCTTCTCTAGAGGGACTTGGAACTCTTTATCAGGGTAGTGTGCACCAAGAGAGGAGAAATAACTGCACTTTTCAGGGATTTCTGGCCACTAGCTCTGAATTGACATTAACTTTAGAGACCTGAAACACTGGTCTACCAGTCAGGATGGGATCTTATTGAAGTCAAATGGTCAGTGGAGTTGTGGCTCGTGTCCAGATCACAGTGGACTCAGTGGCACCATGAATCAACTGCGGTTATCATACAGTTTCAGAATGCATAATTAAAATAGATATACTTAGGAACTAGCAAAATTTCTACCCCCGATCCATGGAGTGAAGTTTATTATTATAGGAAGGATCAAGTGGAAGGCATTAAAGCTGCCTTTACCTACCTAAGTAGTAAACAGAAATTAAAAAACATATTTCTGGAGTTATTGCAGAGATTCCCAACATGAGCAAGGACTTCAAATATCCAAGGTTGTGATTTCCACCTTCTTCCTTTCAACTTACCTGATGCTTCTGCTGTCTACAGCTTTGCAGTATACTCCAAAGCATTGCTTCTGACCAAGGAGAACATTTTATAGCAAACATATGTGTGTATAGTAATAGACTTATGCTAATACAATTCACAGGTCTTACCATGTTTCTCATCACCCTGAAGCAGCTGGCCTGATACAGCAGTGAGCTGGCTTTTGGGGACAGCTGTGCAGCATCACCTTGCAGGCCTGAGATAATGTTCTCTATAATGTGTTCTGTGGTCTATGTCTGTGGTCGACATATAATGCTGTTTCTGCCATAGCACAGACTCATGTGTTTGGAAATCCAGGGATGGATTTGGACTCTTCTTATTCTTATTGCCAATCATACACAAGTGGAGTTTTTGCTTCTCGTTTCTACAACCTTATTGACTTAGACATCTTAGTCCCCAAGGGAATAATGCTTCCACCAGAGTGTACAATATTTTCATTATGATGGAAGGTAGGGTGACAACGTAGCTGCTTTGTGCTCCTCACACTAGTAAACCAGAAGGAAAAGGTGAGATTACTCTACAAACTGTCAAAATTCATCTAACCATCAAGGAGGAGCTGCATTGTTACTATATACTGGTCATGTGGTCAAGTATGTCTAGGGTGTAGGAGATTCTGGAGTAACTTTTAGTCATCCTATGTTCTCTGATAAAAGTTAATGCAAAACCAAAAGACTGAATACATGCAGGACAGCTAGTGGATCAGATCCTTCAAGAATAAAGGTCTAGGTCACTGTACTAGACAAGGAACTGCAATCATCCGAGGTTCTTGGTGAGATCAAAGGGAATATTGAAGAGGAAGTAAAATAAGAATGCGCTAAGTGTCAGCCACAGCCATATGATCACTGCAGAAACAGACTATAGGAGCATTTCTATCTTATCTTAGTATGACTATATTTGTGTTTGTGTTAACTAATTCCTTTTCCCCTACTCAGTACTGACATTACAGCATATCCAATGGGGAACCTGACCCAGCTTGAACAGAATACATGTCACCTAAAGATGGATAAAGTGATGTTTGGACATTGCATCCTTTCTTGGGAGAGGTTTAGTGTGTTTTCAGATGTAAGAAGGATGAGCGCATCCTGTCAGGTAGAAGAATGATTTTGCTATTGCCTTTATTTGGAAGTTAAACATGGTTAGACATGAGTGAATATGGATGCTAAATTGCCAAAGTGTGAACTGTGCAGCTTTATTTTATGTCAACTTTGCTAAGCTGGAGGTGTGTATCTCAGAATTTCCTTCCTTGTGTAGTTCTGGGTTAGGGTCTGCCGGGGGAGTCTGCACAATAGGTAGGAGGCAGAAGTCAACCAGCAGTCACTATGCTCAGCAGGTTACTGCAGGGCCTTGGAACTGCTGCAGTTTGTATGTCCCAGTGATCCGCTCACTCACTTCCTTGGTGTGGGGCAGCATCTGGTTCCAGAGCTGACTCCATCTAGAGCCACTCGTCTTCCGATTCTGCTTCTATGAGTCTTGGGCCAGGTGTGTGTCATCTCTGAAAGTCACCATAGGTAGTGGGAGTTAGAGGCAGGGAAGAGCGGGTATAGGTGCCAGTTTGTCCTTGCCCTTCCCCTTTGGACGTCTGTCTTTCCTGCCTAACTGCCCACGCTGCTGACTTCCAGAGATATCGGTGCCACCACCTTACTCAGAGGCTTCCATAGCCTTCATCGCCAGGCTTGGTCCCTGCTTAGTGACCCTGTGGTCTCCTGCTTAGTGACTTTTTGGTCTCCTGCTTAGTGACCTATTTCTGAATCTCCAACTCATCCTTTCTGAATCTTTATTTTTTCTAGCTTTTTGCACAATTATCTATGGTTGAAGAATTATAATAAATCCTTTATTTCATTTCAATTCAGTTTCCCTGATGAAACCTGAACTGATACAGACTTTGCATCCAAATCTCTTTGTATCCAGTATAACCATGACTTATGCAAGTTTAGATTCCTTGAACAGGTATCATTATGGCAAAGAGTAAGGATAGAATGCAGAAACCCCAAAACTAGGGACAGGCCCAGTGGGCTGAGAGACAACATTCACTTCCTTTGCTATTTTACCATGTCTTGTTCTGCATAAGCTCATTTCTTTTTCTATGTTTATATCCTCTGAATTTTGTACATCAGGAAAAGATTGAATTTTGAGAAATATTGCAAGAAAATAAAGGGCCAGGGTAAAGAGAGTATTTAGCAAAAGATAACTACCTACCATTAGAAACAATTAAGACTCTTTTCTGCTCTTTTAATTTATGTTTTATATTATTTTTCATTAATCAGCATGTTCAAAACACTGAGGTCTCATAGCACAAGATGCTGTAGCACCTGTAATGGACGAGTCCATTCTTTTCCTAACTCTCTTTAACTGCCCTGACAATGAACTTTTGAATCCAAATGGGAAGTCCAGATTAGCTGGTTTGGGTTCCTTCTTCACTGCTGTGGATCCTACTTTCCTGCTGGACTCAGTGCAGATGTTAAGAGGTATGGAAAACCATCTTCTGAAAGCCACTAAAGATTGTTTCGCTTCTTAATGTAGGATCCACAGGTGGAATTTAGAAGTTCTGTGAGGCCTCTAAATAATATATAAAACATTATATGTAAATGCACATATGATTTTTCTGAGAAGGTCCATATCATTTATCAGATTTCCAGTGGTGCTAGCAATTTAAAAGTTTTACATCCACAGCTCCACCTGAAACTGTGTTTAACTACCAAGAGCAAGTGGATAAGTTGAGTGACTATTTAAGGGGTTACCATTTTTAACTTTAAGCTCTGGCCTCCCAAAATTATTACTGCCCATCCTTCAGTTATAAATGACTTTAAACATTTCAACCACCAATATTCCTAAAATGAGTATGATTATTATTGGTAATCCAAAAGCATGTAAATTACTTAAACTCAGAGAACTACAGATATTAGTATATCACATGAAATAAATAAAATGTATAAGTAAAGCTTATCCTAGATTTGTAGAAAAATACAAATAAATGCAGATGCTTCAAATATTTTCTCACCCCGCTGTTACCTCTAGATGGTTTTATTTACCTTCACGGTTTCATCTGTGGCTCAAATGCAAGTGACTCCAACATCTACCTCTAATCTCATGAGGACTCTCCATGAATGTCTCCTGACAGGTCAACTGCCATAGACTTAGGCCTGTTATAAAACAGGGAGCCTATTCACAGGCATCTGCAGTTATAAAATAAATCAAACTATGTGTATACATACACATATAAGCAGTTGGCAGAAATGGTCTTCCCTGGGCTGTCCAGCAGAGCTCTCTGGTTTAAGATGTATAGATGCATTGTATATTTTGTAGAAGCCAAGACGTCTGTTAAAACATAACTTCTTTTCAGTGCTTTAGTGTAATTCTATGCCCTGGCCTTGCCCGTGAGAAAATAAGATTTTCTTTTCTCGCAATGAACTGTATAGGTTTTCTTCCCTTTTCTCATCCCATTCCCTGTCTTTCTTCTGCCTTGTTGCTCTGATAGTTCTGAACCACAAAGCAAGTATGCTATTTAAAAAACACCAGCTGGTAAGGCTCGATCTGCTCTGGGCCCATGCATAAAATACTTGAAAGTTTAAAAAAAATTAAAAAGGATAAGAGCTTTTCAATCAATTTGATAAAAAATTTAAGTTAATTAAAGGAAGACTCTATTTTTCCCTAGAAGGCGATGCTGATCTTTATTATTAATGCATACCAGCGTTCCATAGCTGTGCATAATGATGGCCTGTAACATCAGGAGCAGTTTCATCTGGAGCCTAATTTGTTATAAAATCTTTTCTAGTATTCTTAAAGTGTGGCCTCTGCCACCGCCTCCCTCCCGCTCCAGGGTTAGTTCTGAACTCTGAGAGAATGTCTTCCTTTCTGCCATCACCTGAGAATTAATTTGCAAGATTGTTTTTAGCTTTAAAGTAGTTTCCCAACCTTCCAAAAATCATTTATAGGATTTTCACTTTGCTTTCATTTTTTCTTTATGCTCTATTAATAGAAACTCTTGTCAAAACATCATACACGTGCAATTTTCTCTTCTGCAAGAACAGACTTAGCAGAGAGAGCAAAGAGAAAGGAGAATAAAGGGTGCCACATTGTAATTCAAACATTGCAGTTTGGGAAGATTAAAATATTTCCCCAAATAGGAGTATCAAGTTTAATTGAGTCATTCATTCCTACATTCATTCATGTGGATACATATGCACTGGGTGCTTCATATATACCAGGCACTGTGCTAGACACTGAGAAGGTAAAGATGCTTAAGACAGTTCTGCAGCCAAAAGGATCAATGCATTTACTACCTTGTAGTGATTATCCTTGATGCCATGAAGATAAAAGAAAATTATTATAGTTCCTACTTTCAGGGTATTACGATTTCATTCCAGCATATAAAATAGAGCCCAATAAAAGATGTTCCATCCCATGTGTTTGTAAGAGGTGTCAGACGTGAAAGTCCACGTGGGTCAAAAGGTTTAAGGGAGACTCTGTGAAGGAGATAGTTAGATCAGGAAGGATGGGCTGAAATTATGGAATATTAATACTACATAATGTTGTTCACCTGGTTAAAAGAACAAGCTAGATGAATAAGAATCCCTTATAAATTGATTAAGAAAAAATAAAGTCACAGAAAAATACATATGTTACGACTCATTGTTTATAAAAGTAAAAATCAAAACCCCTGAAAAAACAGAAAGATGGACTGAATTTGGACAATGAGACAGGGAAGACATGGAAACATGGTAGCAAAATTTTTCAAAAGCCATATAGGGTTTGGGGTCAGGGAAAGGAGTGGCTGTTTGCAGCATATATGGGGTAACCCCATTATCAAGAGAGAAATAGGGCAATGTAAGCAGAGATTTACACTCTATGTTATAATCTGCAAACAGAGAGCCAAATTAATGGTGATATCATTTCTTGAAAAATGATTAGGCGGGTGGGCCCCAGCACTGATGCAGGACAGACTGGGAGTGCCCAGGACCTAGACATCTGTCTACCTCCTTTGTAATGAAAACACCAGAGAAAATATCCAGCTACCCAGAAGACACCAATCTATGGGATGGAGTAGGATGCTTATGGTCCGAAATAACAGAAAGTTATCAGAGATTAAATGCGAAGTATCTCTAAAGGTATAGAGAAATAATATTTGAAATTATAGGCAGGGAATTTATTCACATTGCCCAGTGAAAAGAAAAAAGAGAGAGGAAAAAAGATATAAGAGTTGATTTAGTGCCCACACAGAAGTAGGGGAGGCAGAGAAGAGAAAGAAAGATGAGCAACCAAACTACTTCAAGTGTAGATAAGTTGGGGGCGGGGGGGAAGGGTGTTAAATGGAGACCAATCAGAATGAAAGAGAGAAGCTTTGCCTGTGCTATGTGGCAGGGGGAATGGGCCCCCCACGAGGTTGCTGAGAGGGAGAGGAGGGGGAAAGTAGTTAAACCTCCCCTCGTCCTGTCTCTCTAATCCAGCTTCTCCTGTGGAAGGAAGATGTAGTAGGAAAGGAGGAAATTAAATAACCTGAATCATTAATTTTCCCCAAACTAGCTCATTGGTAACATAGCCCAAAATCCTCGAGCTTGCCCAGCCCTCAGTAATTCTCCTGTTAAGAGGAAGTGGAAAGAGATAAAGTACAGGTATAAGGATCATTGAACCAACAAACTCTTGCTGAAGCCTAACAACACAGTGACATTGCACTGTGCCTGTGAGTTAGTTCTTAAAGTAAGTGCATAAAGATGAAAACTACACGTAATCAAAACGAGTCCTTGCATGGCGGGTTTGGGGACGGATCAATATCACTCATCCCCAAATTCTGTTTCATCATACTCTGTAGAAACTATATTTATTACATTTTCTTCTTTCAGCAAGGAAACTGCAGAATGTCATGAGTTCAGTGTACTTTCTTTATGTTCCAGTGTTCATCCCACTGTTGGTATATGGAAAGGCTTAGTCAATGAATTAATGCTATTGACTTCTTCATTGCTTGATTTATAATTTACCACAATATTTAGTAAATGTACAAGTTAGTTGCTGACAGAGCAAGTAATTATGTTAAAGGCCATAAGATTTCCACCCAGAAATGAAAACTAGACATTACAATAACTTTCAAGGCTTTCTCATGTTTTTATGCATTGGAAATTGTTTACTTACATTCTTTCCATACTAATATGAATCATCATCTCATCAAGGATGGAGTTATCAGCATTCCATACTGACGTTTCACTGCTAATTAAATTGTTTGGTTTCCTATATCATGATGATGTTTGAAATGTTTATGCAGTAACTTTCATGTTTTTTTTTTCAAATTCAGGAGTAAATAAAGAGAACCTGGAGGTTATCGAAACACATTCTCTTAATTTTGACTATTTGCCTTAATCAATTGGTCTGTTCTCCCACCTGCCAACAAGAGTGGCCTCAGAGATTAGTGGTGCAATGGAAGCTATTCACGTCAAATAGAATGGTTCAAATCCAACAGCGTTCCAAAGAACAGTTTTTGATACTTGAAACCATAAGACTTTACTTAGAATTTATTACATATGCATTAGTGCCTTTCTCTTAAATAAAGAAACACATATGTACATGTTCAGATAAAAGCTAAATCACTGTTATCCATCCTCTGGGATTCTATCTCCTCAGTCACAAATCAGAATGCTGACAAAGGTTTCAATGGCCCTGTAAAGTGTAAAAGGATGTCTGTGAAGTATAGGTTGCATAAGGAAATGCCAGAATTTCAGAGTAGTATGGTGACTAACAGAGCTGAGTAATAGCTAGAATCGGAATCAGAATTGCCCTGAGAAACCCAAAGCATGTGACCTGCACAGGTGATTTATTTTAATGCAG
The DNA here is from genome assembly GCA_004363605.1 of Indri indri. Classification (NCBI taxonomy): domain Eukaryota; kingdom Metazoa; phylum Chordata; class Mammalia; order Primates; family Indriidae; genus Indri; species Indri indri. The sequence continues at coordinate 28,866 of RJWJ010008236.1, read as the reverse complement.
AAGTGGTGACCTCTATCTAGTGCATTATCAAGATGTGGAGTTTCTTGGTAGCAAGTTTGTATCTTATTTTAGATCCATCATTGTGCATTGTGCAATCCTAGGAGCACATGGGGAGGGCTGACATTCAACAGTGTGCTCCAGTGTATCCAGCACAATGGTTTAGCTACCATCTATTCTGATTTTCAATGCCCATACCATAGCAATTGCACACACACACACACACACACACACACACACACACACACACGAAGGTTTTATTTTAGAGCTCTGATTTTCCTTAGAGGGAATAGAACACATTGCAGAAATTAGGTAAGATCATATATTGATAGTTGAGCACAGCAGCTCGATATTTCTTCTGTATTTTACAGAGAGTTGATATATAGTGTATACACACACACACGTCTCTCTCTATATATACACACACATGTATATCTATGTGTATACATATATGTATGCATATATAATACGCATATATGGGATGATATATACACATATAGCATACATATGTGCTCTAGCAAACACATGCATAATGCACATGTGTTTATACGTACATACTTATACACATCGTATATCACCTCTCTATTGAGTTGATGTGCTCTTAAGCAACTTGTTTTTTTTTTTTTTTTTTTTTTTTTTTTTTTTTTTTTTGCTTTTCAGTATTTTTTTCTGAGATACCACCATGTTAGTACCTGTGACTCTAGTTCATTTCCACAGATAAAAGCATCCTATTCTGTGAACACACCGCAACTCTTTCCCATTCTTCTGCAGATGAGTGTGATGCTGCTTTCAACGTTATGATTTTATAAGCAATGCTTCCCTGAACATTCTTTGTTATGTCTGCCAGTATATATGTGCAAGAGTTTCTCCAGGATATATACTGAAGAATGAAGTTGGTAGGTGATAAAATATAAGCATCTTTAACCTTACTGGATATTGACAAATCATTTTTCAAATAGCTTGAATAAATTTATATTACCAGCAATGGGTAAGCATTCCTTTCTTCCACATCTTTGTTAACACTTGATATTGTCTGACTTCTTAATTTTTCTCTTAACATGATGTGTGTAAAAATGTATTTCATTATTTTTTTCTCTGCTTTAAATCAATGTGATTTGAGGATATTTTAATATATTGATAGTTCATTTGCATTTCCTCCCCTGTGAACTGCTTGTTCAAATCTTCTGTTCAATATTCTATCAGGTTTTTGTTTTTCTCCTTAGAATTTCACTTTTCTTAAAAATCATTTCAAAAGACAACAGTTGTCAAGATGTCTCTTCCATAAACAGAACTAAAAATATGTTATGTGAACTTGGACATGACCACCAGACATTTCTTATTCTTTGAAAAGATAAAGAAAAAAAAACATTAAGGTGAAGTTCCTCACTGGACCATAATACTTGGAATCCTGTTAAATTACAAATTAGGCACTGAGACATTGAGAAGGTCTTCTCTCCTACCAGTAATTGTACTAGAGGGTTTGCCTTGAAAATGGTGGCTTTTCTGGTCTGGAGAGGAATCTGATACAGCTATGCAAGGGTGTCCCAGCTGTGTCCAGGGAATACCCCACGAAGGGTCTGAGTCCGACTCCTACTCACTTTGACTCACCTCACTGCTAATAGAACAAGGCTGCCATCCAGACCCTACTGGCTCTTCCAAGCAGATGTGCACAGGTGGCTTGCAGTCTCAAGTGCTCTTCTATAAATAAAGTTTATTAGGGGATTAAGTGTTCACTTGTCAGTCTTGAAAGGAGTCGATTGGACCCCTGAGCCTGGCTGCTTGAAGAGCTGAGGGATGCCCCTGGCCTCTCCTTGTCCATGGAAGCTTCTTTTCTAGATCTGTCTGTGCCTCTGTACCTCTTGAGATTTCTGAGCATTTTTTACAAAATACACAGCCCATAAGCAATATGACGTATTAGATTATGTAGGGCATAATAAAGCATTCTTGTTTTCCTCCTTCAGCATATAGAAAACAGATGTGTTTCTGAAACTGCTCAAAAAGTGAAGGTGTAAGGAAGTAAAAATCATATTTTGCAGCCAAGAAAATGAAAGAACTATATTTTCAGTCTAGGGTCGTGATGTTCATATGAGCTCACCTCCACACCTGGGTACAGCCATTTGTCAACTTAAAAGGGGGGGAAAGTGAGTGATCCATTGGTGTGTAAGTTGTCTGTGCCTGATATTTGTGGTCACATTGAGATGTCCATAAAAATTTATGATAATAATAATGAGGGGGAAAAAACTTTAATAGATTGAAGTTTCATCTTATTAAGTGCAGTTGGGATGGCTCAGTCCTCTTCTGTGGATTTTATAGGTTATTTTATAGTGGGAAATCAAACTAATTTATTTGAGTCTCAATTTCCTGGTGTGTAACACAGAGATGCTGCCATGCTACTTGGGCCCAAGTACTAGTCTTAGAACCAAAATAACAAAAAGTATAATTTGATACCATCATTTTAGCAATGACCCACGGAGTTTTCCTGCCTTTCCCATGGACATACAGCTAATAAGTGAAATCAGATTTAACCTAGACCCGAAATCCAGTGCTATTTCTTCCTCTCCTCCTGATACAGCGAAGCTTGTTCATCAAACAAGGCAATGAATATGAAAGTGCTTTGAAAAAACTAAGCCTGCTGTAAGTTATGTGCCTTAAGGTATTAATTCTTAGAGAGATGATGGAAAGAGTAAAAATCTTGTACTCAGGTTCAGCCTCTGTCAATCAATTATAAACAAGCTACACAGTGCCGCCCCTACAAGCAAACCATTGTGCCCGGCATTCAGAGTGCAAAACAGGGTTTCCAAATCATGGCACTATTGACATTTTGGGTCAGATAATTTTTTGTTGTGGGGGTTGTTCTGTTCCTTGTAGGGTATTTAATGGTATTCCTGGCCTCTACCCATTAGACACCAGCAATACACCACTCCTCCTTCCCCAGTTATGACCAGCAAACTATCTCCAAATGTCTGCCAGTGGGCAAAAAGCCTCCCTAACCCTCAGCTGAGAACCACGGGAATCAGTATATGGAGTGTGATCCCTGTTCTCTAAATAATATGCACCAGGTAGAAGAGAGGGTGATATTTAGACTCATGGTGGATTTCTCCATGTGGGTTGTGAATCAGAAAGCTGGGTAGTTTATATTGAACACATCATGGAAAGCTTCGTGTGGGATACCAAAGATCTGTTTCTGTTTGTGTTCTTGTATCTTTATTACATCAGTATCAATAACAACAGAAGCTTCTATGGGAGAAGACTCATCACATTTTAGAAGTAAGGAAACTGCTTCCTCCTTAACTGTACAGTCTCAAGAAGTAACAAGAAGTCAGTCTTTGATGACACCACATTTCCAATTTTATCACAAATAAACACATAAATAAATAATACATAAATGATATAAAATACAATTTTAAGAAGTAAAAAGTGTATTAATTAAAATATATATTTGGTTTTAATCATTTCATATTATTTGAAAACATTTTCCCTATATTAGCTGTTACATTGTTTATCATTTGCTAAATGTTCAAAATTTTGTTTTGATTGGGTATATTTGTCTAACCATGCAGAATAATGTTTAACCAAAATATCTGGGCACCCTGTGGCCCAGTCAAGGTGACACATAAAATTAGTGTCCAGGGGAACCACTAATCCACAGACCAGCCATGAAGGACCTTCCCCATAGCACCATTGAGGCCCCAGTTTGTGCTTCTATTCAAGGGGTGACCGCACATCTTGGCTGGAGGTTGCTGCATGCATGCATGCATGCCCTGCATCCCCATCATCAGTATCCACATATTATGTGGCAAGAAGGATGACAAATGTTCCTAAATCCTGTATTTCTAATAGTGGAAAAAGTAAAGAAATTCAATGCTAGGCATGATTGTAATAAGGGTACAAGAAAGCATTACAAATAATCTAAGGCAGAACAAATTGCATATTATTGGTGAATGATAAAACTTCTGCCTTAAGGACTGAGATTTTGAAAGTATATATACATACAGCAATGATGGACTAGAATACTCACTAACTTTAGTATTCTTTACATGTCACTGGATGCCCCAAATAATTAATCCTCAAAACCCAAAGCAGTACCTCCATTTTAAGTCCACACCTATAAATGGTCCATTTACCCTAAGCTAGGGGTCACCAGGTAATCAACTGCAATACCAATAAAAATATTAGAGGTTGAGTTGTAAATGCACACTTTTGGAAAAAAGAAGACCCTACATTTTAGAATAGTCACAGTAGTGACTCTTTATTGATTGAGAAAAAAAATACTTAAAAGCTAAACAATATCACAACAGCTGAGTATACAAATTGTAAATGTTTAAATTACTCTACTTCTCAGGTTTTTAAATGATAAACAGTAAAAATCGAGAGCTCAGTTTAAGTACATAATCAACAAAACACAAGCATATTATATTTTAATGAGTTCCAGTCATAATTAAGTGAATCATTCTCACTCCCTGTAAGAACTGAGAGCTTGGAGGCTGCAGGCAGGGCTGCTACAGCTCATAGCTGAGGGTGCCTACACGCTGCGGGCAGAGCCAGAGGGAGAAACCTGTAGTAACCTGGGCTCCTGGGAAGGCTCAGAAAGGCACAACAGGTGAACCCACTGAACTGTCTGAATACTTACTATTTGCCGTTATTTTTCATGTATTAATGCACTTGTAAGATATGTGGAGTGACAACAACGTACAGTCCTTGCCATCATCTTGGAAATGAGGAAACTGAGTCACAGAGGAGTAGTTACTAAGCAAGGCGTGCAGCTAGGAAGTTGCAGAGCTGGGATTCGAACATAGGCAATCTGTCTTCAGAGTTCACATTCTTCACCACTTCTTTCTGCTGCCTCTAAGGAAAAGGATGGGGCTCTGCTCCACTCTTAAATCTTTAGCACAAGAGGCTGGAAACTTGGTGTTTTAATCACACACACTGGCAGGAATCTCTTTGTCTTCAACATTTAAAAAAATACTCAACATAATGTTCTCACAGTAGGATGTTGGTTAACTAAGACGAGATGCCAATACAGGGTCAGAAAATGAGAGGTCAGAGAAAGCAGCAAAGAGACAGAAACAGGAAGAAATCTCAAGGCGTCTCGGCGAATACGTTTTGAGCACTTACTATTTCTCAGGGGCCGTGGTCCATGATTCATGTGCATTTTCACTAAACACTCATAGCCCAGTGACATCAATCTTATAGGCCCTGTTAATGATGAGGAGCTAGAAGTCACCAGCCGTTCAAGGTCTCGTTCAAAGGGCCAGGCTGAGAACACAGTTGAGCCAGCTTCAGGGCCAGGTCCTCTGAATCTAAGATTGTGTCTTTTTCCTGCACAAATAGAAAGTTTGGGTCAGACAAGTCAACAGAAAAGAAAGATAAGGGGAAATGAACTCATGGTATAGCTAAAGACCTGATAATGAATTCAGATACTGTAAAGGTCACTGAGATTGGATATTGGAGAATGAAAGTGCCACTTGGAACACTTTGCATCTTAGACGCAACTGCCTCTGTTCCCTATGAATCTCCGAAGTGGATGTTGGTCATTCTGGAAGAAGCCTGTGCTCTCTCTGAAAGTGAGGTTTCCGTGAGTGAAAATTCTGAAGTGCCCCTGAGGGCTTTTTATTCTAGACCAGAGGTACCGCTGAACACTACCTGGACAATGGACTCCCTGCCCACAAGGGGCCCTCTGTTCTGAAGTACACAGGAAAGGTGCTAAGTGGCGCTTTCATCGGCTGTGCATTCTGAAGCTAAGAAACGATGTCTTTGGGAGGGATTTGTTGTTCTGTGCACTTCTTTGTATTCCTCACAGGTACAAATTTTGGAAACCTGGAAACTTTAACTTTCAATTAAAATGTGCTGTCATGTTGACGTCTATCAGAAAACTCCTGAAGGGAGCTCACTTTGCAGTAGCCTGGAGTAGGAACCCGTAGGCTGGATGTGGCATGACCAAACCTCCTGGTTGCCGAGGACTAAGGGAGTTCCTGGGACACGGAACTTTTAGTGCTAAAACCAGAAAAGTCCTGTGTAAAATGGGACAAGCTGGTCACCTTCACTGTGTGCAAGAGAGAAGATGATTAGGGCAACATACAGCAAGGGCCAAAGAGGGAGTATGCTGCGGCTGCTGTTATACTTGGCCTCGTGAATTTAGAAGAACATATTTGGATGGTGAATAATTAATTCTGCACTCATATAATGACATAGTGCTGCCAGGTCAGTAAACATTATGATAAAGTTTCACCCTATTATATTTCCATTTGCAGAAACCCGTTTTTTAAAAACACATACTTTGTTATTAATCCCTTCAAATACACTTTAAAAAATTTTGTTATTTCAAAGAAAAAAAATCCCCAAACCTGAGAAGGAACTCAAGCGGTCACTTGAACTTGTGGCTGAGAGAGGGTTCAGGTCCGTCTGATCTTACCACCTCCTTTTAATAGACACGAAACTGAGGTGCAGAAGTCAGAACAGACTTGCAAATCAGCCTTCTGAGCCAGGTTTTGTTGGGATACCGGGGTGAGATGCGATCTTAGCAGAGGAAGCCCCTTCTTGGATAATTCAGCATTTTGCCAAACACTGAAGATGCAGTTGGACCACAACTCAAGCTGATCTATGTAACAGGATTCTGTTTTGTTTGCTTGAGTTGGCAAAGTTTCTCTTTGAGGACTGGGAAATCTCTGCAGCTTCAGCATGGTGCTGTTGTCAGAGGAAGGGGTGACAGGAAGAAGCCGCTGGTTGTCAGCCTGCGAGAATGCCTTCAGGTGGCCACTGCATCCTAAACACAGCCCTGGGAGAGCTGACATCTCCCTGAAGGACTGCCAAAATATTCCCACACAAATATGGAATTTTGAGCCTCTATTAAGTCGCTTCCAGTTTCTGCTTCCGCGAATGCAGCCCACTGCTGTGAAGACACCCACCATGCCTTGAGAGAGATGCAGAGAGATCAGTCAAGGAAAAAAATGTTTTGGGAAATCCTCACATTACCGGAGAAGTCACCTAACCCCCATCCCAACTGGGACATGGAGCTAGGGAAAGCAGGCGGTTGGCTTTCTTTGTGCATGGGTGGACGTGTGCGTGTGCATGTGTGAATCCACATACCACGCACATTGTGACTTTTTAAAAATAATACTTTCCTTGATTTAGAAAGAAAATCTTAAGTGGAATTAGCTTGTCAACATGAAACCATTACTGGTAATAATTTATTTCAGAATGTTCAAAGTATCGGGTGTAGAAAGGCACCCTCGGCCGATAATTTGTAATGTTCTATACCCGGCTAATGACCTTTTACATATGGACTTGAGCAGTCTCCGTGGGTACAATATTTCTCCCACGTCCCAGGCCTAATTGATATCATTAGAGACCCAGTCCTTTCTCACATGGCCTTGGCGATGTCGGCGTTACCAAGAAAGCTGCTTTTGATTTACTTTGCTTTTCTTCTTCATTCTTTACCTCTTTTCTTTCTTCCTTTCTCAAGTTCCGCTCAAAGGCCAAACTTGTGAAAGTTAAAAACCCACAATCCAGCTTCAGGGTTGGAATACTCTGGCTTGCAAATCTGTTTCTAAAGGCAGGACATCTAACGAGTCACCCTTGGCATGTCACACAGGTAGTGAGTGAGTCTTTTTTTTTTTACAAAAAGGGGCAGTCTATGTGTAAGACACACTAAAACATTTCATTCACTTCTCAGATGTTTCTTGTTCCCATTGGAAGAAAAGTATCTTCTTGCTCCAGCTGCAGCAGAAAACTTGGGGTCTCCAAATGATCTTATAAAACTTTTCTCTGTTCAAGTTCAAGTTCCATGTCCCTTAGCTCTGATAAAAGTTTACATCCTCAGCTCCCAATAGAACTTTTACACATGGTGATTGACTCTTGTAAAAAGCTTTTAGGTTTGACTTCTTTGTATTTAAGCTAAAACAATCCAATAAATATGTTCAAATCAGTTGTGGTAAGTAAGCTTATGTGTTTCAGATTATTTTTAAATCTCTCCATCTGTCAAGAAAAAAGTCTATGAAAGCCATCAGCCAAAGATCATGAATTTCAGTTGATGCTGGCAGCAACTAAGGTTCAAGTCCACCGTCTAATAGCACAGACTCAATTATTTAGATTATTCATTTATATCAATGGGATGTTTGCATTCAAAATAATTACATGCATTGTTCTTTGATATTTTATTAAAATATAAAAAGAATACCATACAGGTAATTATACCCTTATTTGTTTATTTGATTTAATTTTTATTTTATTTTATTTTATTTTGGCTAACCTCTTATGTTTATAGAATTTGGGATAGAATACAGAACACTTCCACAAGCTCTTACTTAACTGATGCTCAAAAGCAGGTAAAGCATAAAGAGTATTCCTATGCTATGGATGTGGAAGCTGATGCTTAAAGAGGGGAAGTGATTTGCCTAACTCCACACAGTTGGGATAGAATAGGGACTAGTACCCAGACCCTGTAACTTCTAGTTCAGGGCCACGTCCTCTATCAAGAAAAGCCTGTTTGGGGAGATGGACCAAGATCATAGTGAGACTCACAAAGTTTTGCAAAGTTTATATCACCAGGTCAGCTTCCTCCTTACTCTGCTTTGGATGTATGTCACTTCATGTTCTGGCTAAATGGAGCTTACTAAGTCAAGTTTTGGGTTTTTGTTTCTTCTTTTAAGGACCTTCTCAGAGATCCTTCTCTCTGTCTGGAATAGTCTGTTCTATGTACTCCATAATATGCTGAAATAAAAAAAAAATATTGTATAGCTGTTTGGGTGTAAGGGAGTCACAGGAGAAAGCTGACCTTGCAAAGAATTGAGATTGTAAAAAGAAATATAGTTTCTCCCTGGTGTCTATATCCAGCTGGTAATTGAAAGAGAGGGCTCTCTGAAGTAGAGAGAGTTTAAGAACCTATCTTCAACTCGGCAGCAACCTCCTCAGATGCAGGGGAACCAATTTAGCTGTTCTTCATATTAGTGGCAATGAACAACTCTAATTTTACAAATGGCTTGTTCCCTGTAAGATATTATAATCTATTAGACACGCACAAACACACAAACATACTGCTTGAGCCAGTATTTCAGGGATTCTGAACATCTCATTGGTCCTTTATGATACATGTTTTAAAGGATGTCAGTACCTCCTAAGTTTTATAGATTGGCAGAGTTTGACCACTGGTGAATCCTAGGGAGATAAAATAAATGAGTTTGGGGTGGGGGGTGGGGAACCTGACACAGCAAAAGAATACAAAGACGGGAAATTTTATCTTCAAGCATGATATTCCTGACACTTCTGGGTCCCTTTGGCTACAGACAGGGCTGCTTCTAGTGCATACTACACATTTATGGAAATTAGAAAAAGGTGCACTCTTAGGCAGCGATAACCCCCTTCAGGGCTGACAATGTGGTGAGTGGAACGCAGGTTGGATGCCGGCCTCCACTTGCCCTCTTCTCTGGATATCCTAGTGCAGTGAACTCCCTGCCCAACTGGATAGGAAGCACCGAGTGTCCAGAACTCACTCCTGCCCATCTCTCCTTCCTCCATCACAATATGATATGTCACGCTCGGTCAGAGAACACAGCACCATTAGGAACCATTACCAGCTAATACATTTCTGTGGGCAAGGAGTGTTCTTGTATAGACTTCCCCCTTGGGTACAGATCGTAAAACCATAAATTTCTCCCGGAGCTTTCAATTCCTTTGTTACGATGTAACATCCCCTTTCCACTCCACAGATCCCATTCGTTCTCTGGAATTCTCTTCCTTATTCCTCAGGCTTCTCTCAGTCCTACAGCTCTTTCAGCATATGCACGCGGACCTTTGCAACCCTACACATGTGTAAGGTTCAAAGAGTTCCCCAGCCATGATCAACAGTAAATAAATCCCAGAGGCAGCATCAAGTTACAACAGTTTTATTTCCACCATCATTCTCTCCTGCCTTTACCATCCCTCTCAAAGCAAAAAGAATCCTGATGTTGTTGGGAAACCAGATGAGTGGTTTCCGTTAGCAGAGATACAATGCTTGTGGTGTTCCTTCGGGGAACTGGGGGGCTAAAGTGCAAAGTAGTCTCTCGTCTAGGTCAGGGAGAGCCACATTCGTTATTTACTTTAACAGGTATTGTTGAGAATTAATCAAAATCAAATACAGGTGTTCTTTCTCTTGTGGAAAGGATAGAGTCTGAAGTCCCGCAGACTTGAGACTACATATAGGTTTGGCTATGTGGGACCCGAGTGAGCTTGGGCAAGGTAGTGTTCACTGAAGCTCAGTTTCCCTACCTGCAAAATGGACTGAAAGTGCCTCCCCTGGCCGGGCTGTGGGAGGAAATGCACAGAGTGCCCGTCTCGTCATGGGATGTTAAATCCCTTTCCCTGCTTTGTACTGAGCCTCTGGATTTTCTCTTTTATTTCCTTCTCTTTGTCTCTCCCTCATTCTCCAAGGCACTTCTCTTCTTCCCCAGCCTTTCCGAAGAAAGCGATATCTTTTTTCCACTTTCTGCCTTTTCTACCTTCTTTTGCAGGATGATGCCACAGCCGTTCCCCTCCTGTGAACAGAACCATTTTAATCAAGATAAAACCACTATGGGATCCTTGAAAAGGTCAGCTGGAGCCACGATGGGTAGTACCAGTCCCACAAAGAGACCATCCTTCATGAAGTTTTGAACTGAAAAGAATGTTTCTATTCACGACATCTTTGCAACTTAACAAGGGGAAGTTAAAAGACTCGCTCCTGAACTCAAGGAGCATCAAACTTTACATATTTTGCTTCACCATAACCCTACAACAGTGAACTGTTCCTGGAAGAAAAGGCTTTCATGGCCATTTCAAGGGAAATACCTTGCAACTGATCAAGGACCCGACCCAGCCATAAAGCAGGGGATAGACCTTATTTTTCTGGTTTCTCCCCGCTGAGGTCATCGTCCCTGGGTCAGTGAGGAGACATTTATGTCTAATAGCTTTATTCTGATTAAAAGAAAATAACCTTCCACTCCTCCACCCCTGCCTTCATCTGAAACTCTTTTGGGGTCAACTCAAACATTTCAGGTTAGCAAATTCAGCATTCTTTTCACAGCATTTTAAAAAATACTCCTTTGCTTGCGATTACACACACACACACACACACACACACACACACACACACATATCCCTAAGTATCCAAACATTATTAATTAGATTTCTGAGAAAAATGAAATTAATTCAGGGTTGAATTGGGAGAGATTATTTATCATTTCCATTTCTACTTCACTCCTGGTTTCTTTTCTCTTTCTGCCCTAGATGCCTCCCCCTTCTTGGCAACACCAGACACTGAACTGTGGTGTGCACTTCGGACGAAGCCGCAGCAAAACACAACTGCCTTTCCAAGAACCAACCACTTCTTTGTGAATGCGTATGTCAATCTAGTTAAACTGTTGAATTCCAACCACTTTACTCAAAAATCATTTATTCAAATATGTATTTATAAAGCAAACAGCAAAACCACCCACTGTCAGCTGCTCACACATATGCACACTTACACACCTCAACAGCCCGTTCCGACCTGACAGTAGGGACGGCTGCTATATTTTACATTATTTGAAATGCAATAATTAGCGCCTGTTAAAGGAAGGAAAAAAAGACATCACTACCTTGAGACAAATTACTGAAATCAGTATGTCCAATTTTTCAAGACTCAGCGCTGAAAGGAAGATCCCTGCTATGAGTTAATATGATGTGGCTGTCACTGTTACACTTGTCAGCACTATGATATCAACAAATGGCTTTTGTCTTTTTAACCGGGAGATGGAATTCACTAGGATTCCTGGAGGGAGGTGAGCTAGAAAGTAGTGGAGTGGAGATTTTAATCATTTACTTCCTAGTTTTTGAGAATTGTGTTTCTTTTTCCAGTTTAATTTAGTTGTTGCTTTTGAACACAGGGTGAAGTACACTCATGTCGGATTAAGCCACCTTCTTTCTGCTTCTGCATAGATGTTCATTTCAGTCCACCCTGGTAGACTTTGCAAACTTTAATCCTCTAGTGTGTCTACTGTAATGTAGGTATCATTCTCTTATTTTTCACTTGAAGGAAAAAGCGTTCCGAGTGGCTGACATTTCCAAACGCAGAAAGTGATTTAACGGGGAGGTCAGGCTTGATTCCCTAGCCTCTACCCAATTTCTCCCTCTGGATTCACAATGTGGCTTTATAAAAATAAAAATGTATTAAAATAATATACTCTTGGCAGACAGTGAACCCAATTCTGGAGTCTTAACTGCACAATCTAAATTGACAGCGGTGGGAATTCTTTATACACAAGAGTCAATTAAAATTATGAAATTGGGCCCAGGGTAGGTTCAGGGGCATTAACATTCAAAAACACTTTGACATTTGCAATAGAAGTAGGCCAGGCATTCCCTTCAGGAGGCCTCTGAGTTCATCATTTTAACTTGTCCCTCTTTTCTCCTGATTTCAAAATAAGGAGCTCAGTGCCTTCTCTTCATCTTGCAGGGCTGATTAGCTAGCTAATGGACCATCTTTCCATGTTTTCAGTTTTCTCATATTTCAGTAAATACACAAGACTTACATTGCTCATTGCTCTTCAGGATACTCTAACTTTGAGTGTTTTTCCTTAAAACACAAAACTATTTATCTCTCTTCTCTGTTTTCCAGAAATTGCATACCTATGTTAGCCCTCTGGTCACCGACAAAGGTCTAGTCCATCAAAATTGGTACCGCGCTTTGCTGTCAAATTCCCCCAGCTTCTCAGCTGGAGAAGAGCTCAGTATCAGAGGCCAGTGAGAAACCGTGTCTCTGAAGCCACAGGTCTCCCCAGTCCCTAGGCACTATTTCCTCTGCCTTGCAAAGACGGGCATGGTTCTACCAACTGCACAGAGACTTTCCCCTGTCGCCTTTACAGGATCTCTTCAGTGCTTCACCACCTGATCTGTACAAGTCAGGTTGTGTGTCTTTTGAAGCAAAGGGTGGGGAAAAATAACAGCAGTTTTCTTTCTCTTTTTTTATCCTTGATGCTAATTAAGTTCATTATTATGAAATCACACACATTGGGAATTGGAATGTTCTGAGAAGATGTCAGAAAATGAGAATGAATGAAAATGTCAAGACCAATCAAAAACTGGTGTATGTGTGTGTGATTTATGCATCAGAAACTATTTATTGAGCACTGACGGTTTTGGCCAGGCATACTGGTAAAAATCACATAAAGATGTGTAGAATATGACTGTGACCTCCAGGACTTTTTAATTAGTTTGCAGTTGGGAATCCCACCAGTTTGCAAGGCAATGAGCAATATATCATCCAAATTTAGGAAAACAATTTCATCAGAGACAAAAAAGAATTTAGGGCTATTTCTTGCAAAATGGTTCATTGCTCTCTCAAGGTAAATAGTAATGGGGCCAAAATTTGCAAAAAGGATGAAGTAAATAAAAGTCCAGTCTTCTTTAAGACATCAAAGTAATGAAAAGGTCACTGACTTACGTAAGAATTCTGATTTCTTTCTGCCATTGCGGAGCTGCATGCATTCCAGGGAGTAAAGAAAAGAAGTCCCTCTCTCTCCCTCTGTACCTGTATTTATACATATATATACACATACACACAAATGTATAAGATATATATGTGCATATTAAAATATTTATATAATGTATGTAAATTATATATAGTTATAAGTAATTATATATAATAAAAGTCTATATTATTTGTACATTATTATGTATAATATATAATTGTATGCATAATTATAAAAATAATATTTGTTGCTGGTAGAAATTTTGAACACTAAAAATTCTATGAAGAAAATCAACTAAATTACCTGATCTTTTCACTGCATATTGATAAACAAACAACAAACTAAATGGCCCTGAAACTGATGGGCTAATAGTTAAGCTATAATGTTTCCTATGAACATAAACATTTCCACAGAATGCCCACAATACTTAGATGAGGTCACTCTGTAACTGTAGTAAAATATGATAAAAACATGGCCACTCTGAAGTCATGCCTGAATAGAAGACGAAGAAAAGGATGTCACACAACCACAAGAACAACCAAATATTTTTGTTAGCCAACACCAGTGATCAGCAGGTCAATGACAGCTTTAGCTCTGCTACATTACTTCTGACTTTTAGATTAAAAACATCAAAATACCCAATCTCCAAATGCTACTTTTAAAGGACAGAGCCCCTAAAATCACGATCAACCTCTCACTTCCTTAAAGCCTTTCCCAAAACCATCCAGCAGAATCCCAAGCCCTACAATAAGCCCAATAGCCTCTTGCTGAGATATACCTTGTATATGCTTTCCCTTGTTGCAGAAAGTTAATAAACCTAATTTTAACTACAGGTATATTCCTGGTGACTGTTGGCTGGGGCATTCAAAGCGTAGAAACAGTGTATATAACTTTTTTTTTTTTTTAACAAAATAAAGATTATACTCAAGCCTGTTTTTTTAACAATTCTCATTTTATTAGTCTTTGCAAAGATGACTTTTCAATGCCTTCTTAGTATTTATTATATAGATGTTATTCCCTTTTAAAATATATAAAATGCCATAATTAAAGAAGAATTTTATGCTCGACAATTTACAAAGTATGTCACAAAAGTTTCTTATTATAATTTTTATTCATGCAACAATTCTGCAAGTTAAGTTATATAGTACTTTGCTCATTTTAAAGATGAGAGAATTAAAATTCAGAAAAAAAATTACAACACAGCACTAATTGACAAGGCTAAGACTTCATTCCATGTAATTTAGTTGAGTTTATTCAATGCAATCTAGTATCTCTTCTAAATTTAAAATTCTTCAGGGTCTAGCTTGTCTTTTTGTACACAGTATATATTAAAATCCAGTTTTTATTTTATTATAATTATGCTGATGAATATATCTATGCATGATAAATCTGATATCAGACTTAGAATCCCTTTACAGTGGTTTATGACTTAAAGTTTGGCAAGATAATTTATTACACTGTGTGAACAGTAAAGAATTTAAAAGAATAGATTTTGGTGCCAGGCAGGCTGGGTTAGAATCCTGGCTCCACCACTTAATTGGATGGGCGACCTTAGCATTTTAATTAATGTGTTTGTGCCTCAGTTTCTCATCTGTGAAAATAGATATGGTGGTATTTTTCAAAAAGTTGTCACTATATTGATTAATTTAGTGTACATACAGTGCTGCAAATAGTACCTGGTGCTCAATGACGTAAGTGCCAGAAGTTATTATTTTTCCTCTTTCCCCATTTAAAGCAAATAGCCCAGATTTGTTCTCCCTTGATGCTTAAAGCATAAAGTCAACCAAGTTTAACAATCTTTCAAGAAATCTCAACCCAGTCAAGATATTAAGCTCGATGGCCTAGAAAGAGAGAGAAGACGGAATTCCTTGGAGGGCTTCAGGAAGGAGGAGGAAAGCTGGGCACCTCTTCTCTAGCGTGGGAAGAGGGTTCTTGTACTTGTGCATTGTGCTGAGAAAACACAGTGGGAGAACTCAAGGGGTGTTGCAGATGGTTTACTTTAAGACCCTGGGACCTTTGCACCATCCTGGAACACTGGGGAGATCTGACATCTCTAAGACGGAATTTCCCACCAGCTGAGAGTGAAGGGACTCTGAAGCATATTCAACTGGATTTAAAGACAATTTTAAAACCATGTTTTCACACTACAGATTTTGTTTAGAAATTGCTATCTGCTATATAAGCTAAAACTTTCCATTTGTGGCAACAAATTTCATTTTTAAAGACATTGCAAATTGTCTCATATCTAACAAACGATCCCACATAATGGTTCAAGCACTGTAGCTGGAATTACACATCTGGTACATGAGACGGATTCCTTCCATGGCCTTTAGTGAATGACGTAGCTGTTCCTTAGGTTGGGTTCTCCATCCATGGATTGAATATAAACGTCCACCTGCCACAGGGTAGGGATCATGTTGTTGCTGAGACCTCAGATAAATAAATAGTCCTGTACGAGTTCTAAATGGAGTTGTCTAAACAAGGGACCCACAATGAATTGATGATCTTCCACCATGAGTGTAGCCCAGGGATACAGTCATGAATTTGGATGACTGGAGAAACGTAAGTGACAGTGAATACTTTTGCAGGCTCAAGTAGTGTTCCAGCACTTGCTGGAGATATACATTGGAACAGTATTCATGGTTATGATTGATTTAAGTATTTTTTTAATCAATGAATTTTACAGATATAAGAACTATTGCTAAATGTTACACAATGCAATGACTTACCTTCAATGTCACATTAAAGAAATAAATGAGGAATATGAGCCTTAGGGAATAATAAAAGAATAACACCTATGGATTTACCTAAGAGCTAATCTTGCCATGGAGAGAGATGTGCCCACTAAAACAGCTGAGGAACTTGTATATACATAATTATATATATAATTACAGCAGCCCTAGGAAATGAATACACTAATAACACAATAAATAATCTCAATTAACACATAATATTTTTTTCATATTCTCTATGAAAAAACACCTTTAAAAATGAATACGTCAGTGGTCCTCCAATTTCTTTTTGGAGTGAGATGGGTTATTTCCAATAAATAAAATCCAGTGGACCACATGTTACCGTCTAAAAAAATGTGTTTGAATCTATGTAACAATTTATTTTATTAAATATACTTAAAGAGTAATTTGTGTATTGAGACAAGCTACATTTCCATTTTCTAAGTCTAGGTGTCTCTTAGGAATTTTAAAATTATCAGTAAATAAAGCATAAATCTATAAATTTGGAGCCATAATTCATGCAGTAACAGGATTTAAGCCAAAATATCCAAGACTATGAATCAAAAACTTTATCTTGAAGACAGTTAAGCAGTTCAGTTGAGGAAATGTTTACACTGTGTAGCTGTTCCAAGAACTCTAGAACCATTCTAACTGAATTAAAATCCATGCTCCACTATTTTTAGCTGTGAGAACTTGGAAAAGTTAATTCACCTCTCTATGCTTCAATTCTCATTTTGGTAAATATGAAAATAATACCTATCTCATTGGGATGTTGTGAGGATTCAATGAGTGAGTGCCTGTGAAGCACTTAATGATAGTGCCCAGCATGGATTAAGTACTGAATAAATATTATGTATTATTTGGGTGACCATATTAAAAAGTGAATGATACAATATTATCACAAGCCTAGATACCTATAATCTAAAAGTGACTGGAGCAACCCGAAGCACATGATAACCAAAGTTTTAATAGTTTTACCGACTGAAAGATTTCATCTTAAAGGGCCTAATATAATTTTGAATAAACCTTTACTAACTTCTTTAGAAAGGCCTTACAAAGTTCCAAGTCCACAGTCCTTTATCTATAGTTCTAAAATCCAAAAATCTCTGAACTCCAAAAGTTGTGAGATCTTTTTTTTGTTTATTTCTGTGTTGTTTTTTATAAAGCTGTTAAATAGCAAACTTAACTGGGGCAACTTGAAGTCTTTATTTGTTCCACTTGCTAAGAATATGGTTATGCTCCATAGCCTGAAATATTACTCTATTTAACTTAGAGGGCAGCCTTAAACCCAGACGGGTGCACCATAATACCCTTCCAAAATTAAAGAAAAAAAAAATCTAAATTCAAAACACACCTCACTCTCAAGGTGTTTGTTAAGGAAATGCGGACCTGTATTTGTGTTTGTTTAATTCCAACCAACTTTTGTTAAAATTCTATTATATAAATTGGCAAAAATACTAGACATCTTAGTGTTCAATTAATTAAAAATATGTTAGGTATAGTCTTCATCAAAAAATTAAATTAGTGCAGGATATAGGTGTATGAACTTTTGCCTGGGATACACACACACTGCCTGACTCTGCATTGGAAAAGCAAACTGATCTTTGGACATGAGAACTTATCAGGGAGGGCTGCAAGAAAGAGGAAACATTTCACTTGAATTTTGAAATTGAATTGATTAGAATTTTAGAAAGCAAAAATGGGGGGATATCTGAGGTTAAGGGGCCTAAACACACTTGATATATTCAAGTCATGGCAAGTATTAATAGTACGCTGGAAGCAAAAGACAATAGCATGTGGTAGCAAAATTTACTGGAAAGACTAATATCCAATTCTTCGAAGAAAAACAGCATCATCTAAACTCTTTTGGAAGATAATTATTTCCCACATTATTGAGAGAAGTAAAAAGTATTCGTAGATGTGTGTGAAATATTTATTTTCTAATAAAATCACACATTTTGAATGGCAGACTGTGGCATTTCTGATTTGACCCTTTGGGATCTCGGAGAGAGATAATACACATGCAAGACATTCAGACCCTGTGGCAAACACCATTTTTTGGAAGACATTGGATATACAGCTTTGCTCCTCAGAATGGAAACATTATAAGGTAACCCACTCACCTACTGCAGTGACCAGTGTTGACCAAGGTCTTTGGAGATGAGGAGGCGGCTTTCTGTGTTTAGAAACATAGGGCATCCCAGCTCCTGTTTTGTAAATACACTGTATAAGAGGATGCTTTGCCTATTCTACAAAAGATACACACACACACACACACACACACACACACACACACACAGGAAGCCCAGATAGCCTGACAAACACTGATATTGATCATCATAGCTCATAAATTGTAATCTGAGGTGATAAGAAAAGACAAAGAAAATGTATGAATTAGTTGAACCTCTTTTACTTTCAAGGATTTTGAACCAACTTAACTAGCATTAGTAAAGCGATGGTTGTGAGTCTGGCAGTTGAGTATTCAGTATTGAAATCAAGATGTCTCAAAGAATCCCAAAGATGCGTGCAACATGGCCTCAAAAGGAGTTGCTGCCAGCAATTAGCAAACCTGGACTCTTTTTCGTCTGCATCAACTTCTTTCTTTCATCTTGGCAAACTGGCTGTCTCTGCCTCTCGGGCCTCGTGGTGAAAGATGGCTAACACACAGTGTCCAAACTGCATGTGTCTCTTACCATCAGCCACACACAGGATTAACTAGTTTTCTCTGAATTCCATTCTTAAACTCTGGAGAGAGCTCATCTGACTTGTCTAGCCAGGGTGGCCCTGGTGGAAGCCCCTGAACTAGTCAGCTTTGCCCAGGGCCATGAAGAGCAGGGTCATGTCACATAAATATGGATACTGGCTCAAGTAGACGCGAGAGAGGCAGAGAGGATGTTTGAAATGTTTACAAACCTGAAGAGGCACCTCGTAAAGACTAAAATAATTTTCTTAAATTCTTTATTTTTTTGACATTGGGAGGGATGGTATTAAGAGTGCATTTCATCTTTTGCACAATCCCCACTGTGTACATAATTCACCCTGTTGTGAAGTGTCATTGGTGACCACAGGTTTCAGAGGCAGACAGGCCTGAATGCCAGTCTGGCTCTGTTATCTGAGGCTGTGTATTTTTGACCAAGTTCCTTAATCCTTTCTAGTCTTAGTTTTCTCATCTATAAAGTGAAGACAATGTTGCCAATCTTACTGTGTTGTAACATGCATAAAATGAGAAAATGCAAATAAAATCATCAACATAAAATTATTATTTATTTTACATACATGTTATTAATATAATTATTACACAAGATAATTAGCATTGGCCTTATATTGATAGATCTGTGGTCAATTTGTTGAGTTCTCTTACGCTACTAAGATATTCTGATGGGCTCACACTAATTCTATTTTCTATCTACCTCTCCTGGAGAGCTCATCCTAGAAATAAAGGAAAATAAACTACAGTAAAATGGAAGAATCACATTGGCAAGTAAATACAGGGTGTTATCCATATTTTCTGTTTAAATATTTTAAGAAAAGTCAAAAGCAGGTTGTCAAAATTCAGTTAGAAACCAAAATCCCCAATTCACTCTATTGACTCACTGGCATTATCACCCAGGGATTGTGTGATGACCCTTCACCAGAGGAGTTCAACCCAGAGCGTGAAGGAGATAACATCAAATAAGCATTTTTTTTAAAAGAGAAAATGTCTTTTACACTTGATAAGCTTTGAGCTATCACAAAAAAGAAAAGAAAAAATAAAGAAAGAAGAATATAAGATGGAAATAACAGGCATAACCACAGGTTTTTGTTTGCTTTGTGCTACAGGACGCAGTGCCAGGACAAATCATCAGGTCTTGGGTGAGTTTTTCAGTTACCGTGGACGATGCATGCTGTGGGCTGCATGACGGATTGTTGGTATTAGTGGTCCTGAGTGTGATTAATAAGGCTGCTCTGTCTGACAGAGTGGGAATGGTACCACTAACACTGAACGGAGGTGATCTTACTAAAATCTGATAGGGATGTTCCTTGGGGAAAAAAAAAATAGTGGTATAAAGGAAGTACCAGAAGTAGAAGAGTCAGTTCACCAGCTGTAGCCGTATTGATCAAAGCAAAATGGCAAGATGCTTAGACCCACTAAGCAGAGGGGTCTTTTTAACAATGAACAAGCCTGGACTTCTCCTCTTCCTCCACAGTGGCAAATGTTCATTAAGCAGCATCATGTAGACATGGTGTATATGTTGGTGTGTATTGTTATCGACATGGATAAAAGAAAAAAATAAAATGATAATGCAATACATTTTCTATTGAGTGTTATGTTTTATTGAAATTTGTCAAGTGTCAGGTTTGAATAGAAAAGAAAAAAGAGAGGGTCAATCTTTGGTCTATTAACAGATGTGTCTAACATTTGGATACTAGAGCCAGGGTTTTATATGACACAAAATGAAAATACATTCCCTTATGACAGTATATCTCTCATCACCATTAAAATGCAATAAAACTGTACAATAGGAAAGAGAAAACATTTGAAAAGTTGAGTGAGGCTGTGCCATATATTAAGAGTTAGTATCTGAGAGTTATGTTTCTGGTTAAGCCGGTATCAGACGACTTAACGAGGGTAAAATGTATCTTTGTCCGTCTCTTGGAGGTTCAGATATTGGAATGTGTGCTTCTAAAATTAAAGACAACTGTTGTTATCGATAGCCTGTCCAGAAGAACTGACAGCACAGAGCTAGTCGGAAAAGCAGAGGGGGCCTGCAAGGTGCTGCTATTGACCAATTGTCCTGTATAATCAATGTGGACTTTTCAACACAATCTTGAGAAATGTCAATACTATCTCAATACAAATGCCTCTCAAGAGTAGTGGAATCTGGCAAAACAAAACCTTTAGTGACAACATTATCATTCATAATGAAGATCTACAAAATGCTAGCTGAGCATCTATTTGTTCCAGACAGCATTCTCTGTCTACAGTAAATATTAATACAAACTTATTGGTTCAGACCCTTCATTTTATGCAGATACAGTGGAGTTATTTCTTTTAGAAATAATTACTATTTTACTATATTTATCACTATTTTTTTCTAGTTGCAGTTAGGATAATTTAGCAACAGAAATAGCAATCTATGCCTTTATGATACTTTATAGTTTGCAAAGTACTGTTTGATTTCATTTGAGCAGCACAACTTTTTGAAACATGTTGAGCTCTTCCAGTATTTATTTTTTCTTTTTTTCCAACAGGTTATTGAAGTCTGGAAAAAACAATAGAGAAAAACAGATGATCCCCGTGCCCAGCCAATGACGGGAGTGGTATGAAATTTGAGATTTGCTCCATTGGTAGGTTAAATGTCGGGGCAAGCAAGGTGTTAACTCTTATGTATTTTCACCTTCCAACTGATTAGACCACCATCTAATAGATGAAGTTTGTATTTTTCTTAACTGATGGAAATGTGATGCTCATTTGTTGTACCTGGAGTAATATTTATTTTCTTGCAGATCTGGAGTGTGATTAATAAAATACACACATTATTAATTTGTTTGTGCATTTCTTTGTAAATACAATGAAAACCATCATTCTTGTTGTATCCAGCCCTTTCTAACTGAAAGATAAGGTTAAACCATTAAATGAGAAACATGCAGGTGGTTTTATTAAACACTACTTTCTAAAGCGATAGGCAGATTCTGCCAAAAAATTATCCCTGTAGCAAACTCAGGTACATATTCAGTTCTTACGAGCACATTTATGCACTTCATTAAGTTCAAAATAATTGATACATATTTAATTTGGGGTGATAGAAATTTAAAGATTTACTTAAAGTTTTAAATAGATACAGGTTCATAAATGCATATGATTCTGAAAAATAACAATACCTGCTACACAGAAATTACTAATCGGTATCTATATTCATAAATTAGACTTCTTTATATCCATGCTATCACTGGATGCCTATGCATTCCTATGCTACGGTTATCATGAAAAAGTCCCCCCACCCCTGCTAAATGGAAGCATATCTCAGGGATTTAATACACACAGGAGCGGAAGGCAGAAGGTGGCCTTCAGGGAGTGCCAGACAGTCTCACCTTGACCCCATTCCATGTACTCAACATGGGTGGCCTAGGCAAAAAAATGTGGAGGTTCTGGATGGGAGTGGGGGTTTGAGTGTCCACATTGGTCCACACGTCCCTTTCAGTCTAGGTAGGTCTGTGTGGAGTGTCCAGGCTGGTCACCCACTTCTCTAGAATCATTCTTGGATAAAGTGCTAATTCTCAAACAGGGAATGGGATCACAGAGTTGCTTTGGTCCACAGGGAGGTGAGGCTGTTAGTGCGAGAAAGGCTATCAGACATCCCTTTTGGGACTTGGGCTCCCATTGCCCCATCAATTTGCTACCTCCAAGAAACATGCACCTTACAGAAGGAGCCAGCCCCAATGTGGGAAACATACCACTCACCTAAGCCCTAACCAAAGTCCATTTTACCACTTTTAACACAGGTTCCCCAAAAGCAAAGAAGAGAGCAGAGTCTCATCTTGGAGATCTCCTCCTGCTCTCCCTTCAGAGTTCCAGATGCTACTACTGTCACCCTGTCTGCCTTTGCCCTTTGGGTAGTGAGGCTCCTGTGCCATAGTTCAGGGGCTGGTTACCCATCAGCTATCACAAGATTGTTTTCGTTGGACCTCTGCAATTGAATGTCTGAGAGACCTTGGGCAAGTCATGTAGACACTCTGAACCTCAGTTTTCTTGTCAGTAAAGCAGAGAATAAACATATTTTACTTTGTTGGAGGAAATAAGCATAGTGTTTAACATGAACAAATCTTCAGTAAATTGTATCTATTAATTTATCATTAGGATGACTAGATAAAATGTTTTAAACATATGCCTCCAAAGTTAGTCTAGTTTATTTTTTTCCCACTACATGCGTGGTATTTATTGAATGGAGCTAACACTTTGTAAATATGCATAAATAAATGTAAGGAAAGCAAACAAAGAAAAATCCCCAAGTGACCCAAAAATACATAACAAACTATAACATGCAGATGCATTTTATTAATTATAATTTAGTCACCACCATTTAGAAAATTTTATATTTTATAATAAATGGTAGAAGAAATATTTATTTTCATTGACTGTAATTTTCTACCAAGGTTTATTTCTTTGTCATTGTATTACATGATTCTATCAATTGTGCTTGATTTTCTTTGGCATATAGATATTGTTTATTGGATTTCTTAAAGTCTTTGTTTTGCCATTGAGATCTTGAGAACTACCCTGTGTAACAGGAAGGGATTTTTTTGTAGGACGTTATTTTTACAACTTAGAAAGGAATAACTTCTTGGTTGCCTTGAAAGTCTATGACAATCCTGTTAAATAGCATTCAGTGTCCTGTATGTCCTGGCACTTCTCAATCAATGTCTGCAGGAGAAGGCCAAGCTGGACTTTTTAACCTGGCCAGCCTGAGCAGAATCAGGATTATGACGTAAAAGTCTTGGTTACTTAGTCCTTTCAACTTACATATCTGTTTTAACCATAACAGTTAGAAGGTTTTCAGGAAGAGCCATAATGAGGTCACAGAAACTTATTTCACATTTCATATATGGCTATGTGGGACACCACAGAATCGATTCTCTTCCATAAGAGTTACCATTGGTTTTCCTCTTTGCAAACTCAAGCCTTGATAAGTTTTTATTTGAAGTGGTAATAGTACTCATTTCAAAGTCTTACTGGACAGCAATGTTTATAATCAACAATACATAGCCTTATTTCTAAGACCGTGGACTGTATTTGCACAGTGTTCCAAGGGCTCACTTTGTTCAAAGAAAAGAGCTCACTTTTAATCTGCTTTGAGAAGATCAGGTCATCGCAACTTTGTTGTTCATTCTTGACGTTAACCAGTATTAGGAATTTTTAGCAAAAGGAAACAAAAACTGTAATTAACACTGACAAAAAAAAAATATGTCAAAATTGACATGAATCATTCCTGAAGAATTAGCTAGGGTGAGATTGGAGTCAAAATAAATTGGATTTTAAAAGGAGGGAAGGATTCCTTAAAGATCCATACTTAGGATAAACAAAGAAATGTAGGAAAAAGGGGGGAAACAAAACAAAACAAAACACTCATTGCGTTCATGAGCTGCAGGTAGTCTAATTGAGCAAGAAGAGAGTATTACTATTAAGCTTTCTTAGGTATGATCATGGATTGTCAGAGAACTTTTATGGAATAATTAATCAGTCAAATGAACACCAAAAGAAACTTTGGAAAGCCTGTTACTGTGCAAGCCCTTCGTAATGTGGCTGGTACTGAATCACCAAATTTGCACATAGAACGATAGCTTCCCTGTTTACTGGACATACTAGGAACTAAATACTTGTGTCTCTGCCCAGAGCCTAAATATTGAAAGCTGATAAGCTTTACAATTTTTATGACCAGGTGCATTAGACTATTAATTTCAAGTACCACCATTTCAAAATAATGAAAGAAAAGATACGAAAGTCCGACGAGGAACCTGGTTGGTGATATCCCTGAAGACCAGCTTCAACAGGGAGAGAGGAGGCACAGCCGTATGTGCTGAAACCAGCTAGGCTGACAGGTGAGCTGGACACTGAGTTTAAATTTCCAGGGAAGTTCAAAAGGGTCCTTGAAATAGACAGTGAAGAAGGAAGCATCAGAAACAAAAGGCTGAGGTTCTAGGTGGAGATCAAAGGAAATAGGTGAAGAGCAAAGTAGGAAGGAAGGCCTGGACCTGGGTACTGTCACTGTTACCTGGGGCATCTAGGTGCATTTGAGAAAAGCACTAAAAAGGCAGATCCAAGTCAAATGGAACATACTTTCTGTGTAAGAGACTCAATCCTCTAATGCAAACTGTTCCTCAAATGTAAATGAAGGGATTCAAAGAAGAGTGATTTCCTTATGGCTGTTGAATTGCTCAGTTTTACCTGTATTGACCTACAATACAAACTTAAAAATGATAAATTATAGTGGATTACATCTTGCTTCTTATTGCTTTGTGTGTGTCAACAGAATTTAGCATTACTGGAGATGCTGGGACTGGACTTAATGTCTTGTTAAGGTGTCAGTAGATTCTGCGACACATAAAAGAACAGTGGACATTTTTTTTTAACAGTGATACTAAAAGATAACAGGACTAGCTTTTGACATGGTGGATTTTCTGAAATGAAATCAAAGAAATAATTCTTCATTCTGTCTCCTTTTTTTTTGAAAAGGATGCGTGTACAATGGTTATTTTACAATGCAATCGCATGCAGAATCCTGAACACTGCAAAGATGTTGTGCACTTATCAATAATACTTCTTTTGTTGAGGAAATCTATTTTCAATGATACTTGAATACATATGAGTTTCTAGAATAGGAATAACTAATATTATTTGAGCTTTACTCTAGCTCACGTCTCAGCTCATGCTAAGGATCCAACGTTAATAATGGCGTGCAATCATTCCAGCAACTGTGAGTTAGTTCTCATCCTCAGGTGACAGACGTGAAATAACTTTTCCAACTTTGTATTAATATAACTAGTTAGTACAATACCATGATCCTAATACTTAATGATAATGATGATTTCCTTTATCAGATATCAAAATGTACTTTTTAAAATTTATTGATAGGATTCAATTTTTAGATCAGCTTTAGATTTACAGAAAAATTAGGCCGAAATTACAGAGTTCCAATAAACCCCTCCCCCTCAACGCACAGTTTCTACTACATTAACATCATGTGTTAGTGTGATACATTTATTATAACTGATGAACTGGTACTGACATTGTATTATTGTATTAACTAAAGTCCATAGTTTATATCAAGATTCACTCTTTGTGTTGCATATGGTTCTGTGGGTTTTCACAAATGCATGCTGACATGTCTCTGCCATTACAATATCATACAGAATAGTTCCCCTGGCCCAAATATCCCTTGTGTTCCACCTATTTATTGCCCCTTCCCTATCTTCCAATCCCTCGAAACCACTGATATTTTTATCATCTTCATAGTTTTATCTTTTCCAGAAAATCACAGTGCTGGAATCATATAGCTCATAACCTGTTCATATTTGTTTCTCATAGTAATATGAATTTAAGTTTCCTCCATGTCTTTGTGTGGCTTGATAGCTCGTTTCTTTTTATAGCTGAGTAATATTTTACTGTTTGGATCATACCACCATTTATCCATTCACCTATGTGAAGAATGTATTGGTTGGTTCCAATTTTTGGCAATTATGAGTAACGTGGCTATGAAAGAATTGCTTTTTATCTATTGGATCTGTAACCTGCATTATCAAGTTTTTATCAAAGCTTCTTGAATCATGTGCATATATATACATATAAGATTATTCTGTTAAATACATAATTTCAAAATACACAGTATGACTTTCAGTATTCAAGACTTTTCAGCCTAAAAGGAATTAGACCGAAATACACAGAGAATTAAATAATCAAACAAAAATGTTTAAATAATTCTTATGTTTTCAAAGAATATATGCAAGTTAAAGGTAAAAGGAACTATATTTAGATAATGAAGAAAATCTATGTTAAAAATGTTTAATATAGTAGTAAAATATTATAAACAAAAGTTATTTTTTTCTACTCATGTACACTCAAAATTACAATAAGAACCAGGAGAAATAGTCATCTCTTTTTCAAGATATACTTACATGTTAATAGAGATTAATATGACAAATTTGGGAGAAGGTGAGGAAAATTGAGGTAGAAGAAAAGGTTGTTAAACACACACAAAATAATTTCTGTTTATAACATCCCAATAGTTCTGACAATCTAATTTATTTGTGCATAGCATCTTCAATGTAATAGAGACATAGACGCTTCACAAACAGCATCTCCTTTAGCTAAAGAGGCAAAGATTCATCATATCAATTAAAGACAAATGGGTGCTTATCAGGGTTTATGTGATTTGTCCTATAAAAAAATACCTTCCAGATAATGCCGATTTTTATAGGAATCAAAAACCAAACCAAACAAACAAAACAAAAACAACACACCAACATCTACAGACATGAAGGGGGGAATTGGAATCCAGTGATTTTTTTTAAATGGTAATAGACTACTTATGAAATATCTGGAAATGTATTTCTTTTAGTAATCTACTTTATATGACAGAAATAACTAGTTTCCAATGCTTTGAGAAATAACAAAAGAGCATATGGATTCATATGCTCAAAATAGAGACAGAAGGATATATACATTAAACTGAGTCCTAAACATACTCAGAGCATTTCCCTCACATACAGGTCAAATCAAAGGGGTTATGTGGAAATATCAATGGAATAAAGTTCACATACAATGTGAGTATAATTTTGAAATAAAATTATCTTATTTGCATCCCCCTTACTGGAAAAACAATGCTGTCTGCTTTGCTCACCACCATATTCCTTGTGCCTAGACAAGAGCTTGACATGGAATAGACTCTCACTCAATAATTAATTGGTTGGTTGTTTCTTTGCTATTACAATGAAGCATGTACTCAGGGGGGGATTACAAATCAAATCTCAGAATGGGGGAAGCAGGCGAGAAGTGTCTACCAAGTCTCATCACCACCCAGCAACCTGTCCTTATTGGTTGCCTTCGAATTAGGAGTACTGTGTAGCTTCACAGAATGTTGATTTGCAAAGTTATTGGTAAATGTTCAATCTGCCCAAACTATCTAAAATGTGAATAAATGATGTGCAGTCTTTCTAGGCTTGTTACAAAAAATAATCCACAATTGTAGACTAATGGATATGGTCCTTGTTGCTCACTTGCTTTCCAAATGCAGATCTTGGCTAAAGCTCATGCGTACATATGATAATCATATGCCTGCACGAAAATGACATTCAATTTCCAGTATAAGCACTCACACAGGAGCGTCTGTCATTAGAGGAGATGGAGACAGGGGAGGGAGGAAACAATGTGGCTGCACCAGAATGGAAGGTGACCTCTGACCCAGCGTCCTATGGTGGTGTTATCGTACTCTCTCCATTTCTGCCTCTCTCTCACTCACTGTCTCTGGGGATCGAGACCAATTCACAGAGTGGTACTGGCTTTGGGAAAAAAAAATAATCAATGACCTATTCTCTTGGTCAGAGCATGGAGTGTTGAGATGGCAGTCAGCACGGCAGGAGGTGGAGAGGAAAATGAAATAAAAGAATGCAATATCAAGGGATGAGGGATATAATTATGCTTGCAGAAAAATATGTTCAATAAGCAGATTGCTGGGGAGTGGCAGAGACTAGCTTTTCATAAATATGAAATTGGAATTGGGTTGAGAAAAATTAGGGCACTGGAGCTTTTTCCCTGAGTAAGGAAGGCATGATAATAGTGGTTATTTCCATTTCCATTGCTACCTGCCATTTGTCAATCACCTAATTACACTTGGTAGAAGGGGCTACAGCCAACGTTCTCCACTGTGCAGAAAGCCTGGGTGAGGTTTCCGCGGGACTCGCTTGCTTTGTTTTACTTTCGATTTTTGAAGTCAAACTGGTTTTTAGGGAATTGAGGAAGGAAAGATGGAAGGAAGGAAGGAAGGAAGGAAGGAAGGAAGGAAGGAAGGAAGGAAGGAAGGAAGGAAGGAAGGAAGGAAGGAAAGAGAAAGAAAAAGGGAGAGAAGGAAAGAAAGGAGCCATGAGAAGGGAGGGGAAGGGAGAAACACAAAGACAAGAAGAAGGGAGGGAAGAAAAGAAGG